>VXBX01005472.1:643616-669266 GCA_013400415.1 Scytalopus superciliaris
ATATTCAAACTACGGTTTGTGTAAACATTTTGTGCTGTAATTTGAATGGTGGATATTGAGCCCCTTTAAGAATCATAAATAGAACCAAATCGTTCTGTAAGTAACTGGCATTTTGAAGTCAAGAGAGGTGATTATGGTCTCCCATATTACTGAAGTGTTACCTACACTAGTCTTAATTTATTTCTAGATCTGAGGAGCTGAAGTCTGGTGTGTAATGTTTTGGTCTGAGGATGTGCAGTGTTTACTGTGTATCTTATTTTTTTGGTCTCGTTTGTTTATTGGAAAGAGGAATTTGCATTTATTGAAAAACACGTTGCTTTGGACAGATGCAGTAGTTGACCAAATAAAGTTTAAGTTCAATATTAATTGAAGACGTGTAAGTCATGGTTTAGAGTACACAGTGGCAAATGTTTGGAAATTAATTCCAAAGCTTGAATATTTCCCCTGAGATAGCAACAGATGATTGTGTCATCTAAAACTCTTACTTGCTGTAAGAGGTACTTGTAGTAACTGAGCCTTGAAGTTTGAAGTTGTTTTCCCTTTAAACAAGCAGGTGGAAGGTCAGGCTGAAGCAAGGCAGGTGTAATCTGTGACAAAATTGATAAAGTTGTCTGAAAGATAAATTTTCATGTAGTCTGTCAGTATCTCTTTGTCCTTGCTCTGAACCAGTTATGATACTGAGAAAAACTGGCTTATAGATGTGCTGCTCCTTCAGTAAAACATCACCAAATACCATCACATCTTTAAAACACTGATGCCGTTCAGAGTCCTACCACTGATTTTTGATCACTGTTGCTTCATTGCTCTTTTGTAGGTTTTTATGATCCTGAAAAAGGGATTGAATGTAGATAAAAGACAGATATTACTCATCTACAAAATGCACACAAGCCAAAAATATTAAAACAGCTCTGAGATAAATAGTGTGGCTTTTATTTCTCCATCTCTCCACAGTATTCTGATGGAACTTGTGATAAATGGGAGATGTGAGTAACTGATACCAAAAAAAAAAAAAAACAAACAAAACAACTCCACCCCAAAACTGTGGTCTTCTTATTCCTTCACACTTGCATGTAATTCTCTACAACAGCTCCTCTTCCTCTAGTGTTATTCCCCATCCTGCAAAAAAGGTTTCCATCTCTGGCACCTCTGCTTCAGTTTTCCATCACTTCATATGATTTTTCCACGATGAAATAGGAAAAATGGGAAAAGGAACAAAAGTGTGTGTCACCGTAACAATTTGATGGAAATTTCACTTAATATATAAGTAGACAACTTACGTATTATGAAGTGAGGGATAAAAGGGAGAGGAACTGCCTGAGTTTTTCAGGTTTTTCTATGTTTAAATGAAAAAATATAAGCAACAATACTTCTTAAAATGCAGCATTAAAATGCACTGGACCTTTTGCATTTAGGTTTTATGATGAACAGATACATGGCTTTTGGTTAGTACTTCATAAATAATTTTATGGAATATTTAACTTGAAGTTCTAATTCATTTTGAGGCTGGTTTGTATCCTGCTCTTTCATAAGCAGTAGGGATTTGCATATTTATTTTATTGTCTAGTGTGAAGTAGGAAATGTGGGCTACCGTGGAGCCTGACCCTCATCAGTTGTTCTGAGGGATATGGGCAGGAACTACAGCATTTACCGATTGTAGCTTCACCATCTCATGTAGTTCTTGAATTTTGATGAGAATTGCAACCAAGTGATACCATTATGTAGGGTAAGGCTGCAGAGCTCCCACCTGAGGAGCAGCTGGCTGGTCCTTCTGGGAGGAGGAAATAGGCTGACACTGCCATGGCTTCAGGAGGTTGGGCTTTTTGTGAATAGGGATCTGAATTTGATAATGAACTTCTCGAGTTCAAAATCTGTTCTTTGTTATAGCTGAACAAAGTCTGCTTTTAATGTATCATGAGTATGTTAGAACAGGAAGCAGGATTGCAAATGTTTTTAGTTGTAGTTCCTAAGTGATAGCAGTCTCTAGTAAATGCTATTTGGGTGGGGGTGAAAGGGTAAATAAAAAATGTTGAAAACCCCAAAATGTGTTTTTAAATTGATTTTAGTGCGGACAGCAAATGATAGTGCTGCTTATTTCCAACATGAACTGTAACAGCTGAGCAGGCTATCCTCAAGCAAATGTTTTTGTCTGTTAAGTATTTTATTTTGGCGACAGGGAGGGAATTCCCTTGACTGTGGGGGCACTTGGAGTCCTTTCAGTGCCACTGTTTCAGTCTTGTAGTACCCCAGTCTTTATTGAGCCATTCACTTTCAGAGTAGCTCTAGGTTTAACTTTGTAGCTTTCAATTTGTTTACCATTATGCCCTCCTCACCCACTCTTATTTCTAAACAAACATCTTTTAACAATCAAATGGAAAAGTGAAAAAATTGCAGAGTATTAACCTTCTCATCTCAGCTCCACTAGAAGAGGCAGAATGATCAGAGACTTGATAATGCAAAATATGTGAAATAAAAAGAAACCACCTCAGGCTGAAAGTGTAAGCCATGTACCTTCACAGCACTGCTTTTCAAGAGAGTTTAGGGCAGATACTTAATTTCATCCCAGCAAAGCCCCTTGGCTGAAGTGTTGCTGGATGGTCATAAGGTCCTTACAACTCACACAATGTGACGGGAATGGGCTGGCTGCTCGTTTCATCCCTTATTGGTGACAAGAGTGCCTTGGGAATTGGATGGGTATATATTTATTATTAGACCTGCAGCTCCTCTATCAGCTTTCTGGAGAAGTTTTCAGCTTTGAATTATGAAATTAACTGAAAGGGATTCTTAGACATGTTCATTGTGATACCAAGTGTCTACAGCCAAACTGATTTTCTTTAGTATTAAAAAAAAAAGTGAAGAGAGTCAACCAACGTTCAATTTTAACACAACTGGGAGTCTAATTTTAGGTCAGTCTTAGTGTGGTCTGTCATGTTGTTCTTAACACCATACACACTTCCTCTGAATGCCTTCATGTTGATTATACACATGTTTACATGCACAGGTAGGTAAGGACCTGTGGGTAATTTTTGATGGCTGAAAATACATAGTTACTATTGGAAGGATTGCCTGTAACTGAATATGCACTTTAAAAACCCTCTTTGAGGTTTTCAGTTATTGAAATTACTGAGAAGACCACTGACTTACAGAGGAACATTTTAGTTCATTGATTGCGCATATTTTGTCTGTCTTCATAAAAACCATCACTAAATTTGGGACTTGGAAATCTCAGCATAGCTGATCTTTTTGATTGATTTCTTAAGGAAATTAGGTGTATGCAGTTGTGCTTTCTCCATGCCTATCATATTGTTTGATATGTCTGTCATATTTTCCTTATTAGTTTTTTTAACCAGATACCTCATATCAGCTGAGCTTGAAAGAGAAACAGTCAGTCTTCAAGTATTGTGCAAATGGGTGGTGAGATGAAAAAGAGAGATTGTTAGTTCACACCAGTGAAAAACAATTTGCACTATGACTAAGTCTCTGATTATCAAAGTAACCACATAGAGGAAAGCTTAAACACTGTGACTCTGGGGAAGAGCGTCAGTGAAGCAGACCTCATACTGTGCATAGGGTAATCCATCCAAGAGGGGCAAATCAGTAAATAATCAAGTTCCATTTGATTTTTCAGATTTTTTTCTCTTTTTTTTTCGTTTTTGTAAATTTGAAATTATATTCTACTCATATTTTTAGCTGATAACTAAATAGCTTTTTTTACCTTGTGCTGTTCTTAGAAAGGAAAGTGAACTGTCAGTGCTCTACAAATGTGTCAGAGGGAAACTTACCAGTTGTATAAATTCACTGTTTCCTGCATTCATTAATTTGTTGTGTATATGGGGGTTTTTTGGTAATTTTCACCATCAGTGTTTATTGTTGAAATAGTATTACTACTGAAAATCTCCAGGGATTTTTAAAATAAATGTATTGGTTTTCATGGTTGAATAGATACATTGTGTATGGTGAAAAGTCAAAAAGCAAATAGCAGAAATAATGATAATTTTGCATCTTTTATTTTTGTGTAATTTTTTTGGTGGGTTTGAGCACCTACTTAGGACTATCTTGGGCGTGCACGAAACCTGCACATTGTAACATTATATTTTGGTTGTGCGTTGTCCTTGATCTAGATAGAAAGCTTGAATTATTATAGCCATAAAGCTATTTTTGAAGATAGTAATTTCAAAACATCACAGCCTTCCAGTAGATATTAATAATTTATATATTCCAGTTCAAATAGTTTTATTGACTCTGTTCTCTAGAGAGAAAGATGCACTTAAACATCTTTTTACTAATTTTGGCTTGTCCAAGCCTTGAATGAAGTCATGATTTTACTGTCATGCTGTGGAGCTGTATTCATTTCACTGGTGGCCATTGAATGTTGGCTCCTGCAGACCAGAATTATTTATGTTTTTAGGGGCCTGTTTAACTCTTCCTCAGATATTTCTGCTGGAGAAAATAATAGGCTTTCTGGTATTTTTGAGCTGCTGTTTAGTTTCTACCATTTTATTTCAGCTTTAGAGTAGAAAAAAGCAACAGGGTAACCTCTTCAAAAAGCGTTTTGGGCTGCAAGAGATGTCAGTCTGTCTAAGTGGCTACTAATGGCTGTGTCAAATATTTACTTGGTGTCTTATAAACGTGCACAGTCCTGTGATGTTATTGGAGAATTGGGTTAATTATATTCTAATTTTAACATCTATTAAAAAAATGAAAACAAGCTGTTATGGGAGATTTTTATGCTTCTGATGTTAAAAAATTTTTTAAAAAAGTAAAGAAAAAGGGGGAAAAAAAAAGATCAATCCAAAATGTTTTGATTGGTTGCTTGTAAGTTGTTGGATGCAAAGAACCAAGCTCGTACCTTAAGTTTGAAATGTCTTGTTATTGAAGTCAGATGAATATGATCTGACTTGTGATATCAGGGGCTTCACACTGTTTTTCACATGGAGAACCTGGGGACTCCTGAAGCACCTCTGTCTGTGTCAGTGGGCACAGGAGAAGGTATTCCTGTAGCTGTGCTTTTTCTTGGGTGGATGTGACAAGACAAAGGCATTGGATTGGATGAAATCATCTGCCAGGCTGGAATTTGAATGCTGAATTGTGGAAAGTTGAAACAGTCTCCATTAGGGAACGTGCTGAGCATGTCTATTGTATAACGCTGCAGCAATACTAAAACGCAAATGGCTGCTGGCTGTGCACAGGCAGGTCTTTAATATCTCAGGATTTGGTGCATAATAAGCTAAGACCCTTTCTCATGCCACCTCTGTGATGGATTCTTACTAACAATATTTGTTAAAGCACATTAAACATGTACAAGTAATTAAATTTGGCCAGTGTATGATAAAAGAACCTATGTTAGAAGAGCAACAAAATTTGCGGTGTTAAGTAATGTCTGATTGGTAAATAGCATTATTTTTTGCCATCATATGGCCTTCTGCTGTGTATTTATTTTGATATCCAAAGCAATGTGTATTTACACTTCAGAGATGCCTGTTGAAGCTAAGAATGTATTTCACAAGGGTCCTGTGAATGGTCTGTGGTAGGGCAGTGTTCTGCCTCACAAATTAGTGCTGCTGAGAAGCTGCATGTATTAGTAGGGATGAAGTGCTTCTGCTGATTGTGCTGAGCTAATGCATGTATGTTGCTTAGCTGTATGTTGGGATACATAGCATAGATGAACACCACTGCAGGGTAAGACTTAACTTTGAGGACTTTGTTTACCTTCTCCTTTATAGCTGGCCTCCAGTGACAATGACAGTGCATGGCTCTGCTATTTCAGTTATATTTCTCTTAAACAGTGAAGGAAACTTGAAACAGCATTTTTGTCTCAAGAGTCCCACTTCCATAGGAAAGGAATTTTTTCATTACCTTTTGCTTCAATCCCTTCTCATCTTTTTTTTTTTTTTTTGCTTTCTCCAGTTTTACATCTTTCATTTGCTGTTATTCAGTCTGTATCATTATTCTCAAAAACTGACTAATTTAGGCAATTTTTCTTTGACATTTCTCAAAATGTTTCCACTAAGAATTTCAAACAATTTCCTTAATGTTTTTTAGAGTGAGAATGCTTTTCAGCCACCGTAGTTGCAAATTTTTTTAACTGTCAGTGTTTTTAACACAAATAAAACAGTTTCTCTCTTTTTCTGTTTTAAATATTTTTGCCAAGTTTAAACATGTGTGAACATACATATGAAACTTGCAATGAAGATGAGAGAAAATGGGTTAAAAGTGAGAGAGTAAGAGCAAGCTCTTCATGTTTCCTCTCCAGAAGAACCTGTTTAGAGGTCAAAATAGCCAGCATAATTGATTCCTGCCAGAGGCAGCATGAATTTATATCTTTAACCTTGACTTGACTTTTAGCCTATATTTATTTACCCATTTAAATTGTTGTAGCCATTTCTTTTGACCATGCCCTTGGCAGTCTCATTGTTGACACTTTCACTACACTTCCTCTGCGTTTGAAATCTTAATGCCTAGAAATATTTTTGAAAGAAAGCATCTAGGCTCTAACTAAATACTGTCACTCTAATTCCAAGTGTTAATGCTTTCTCAATTAGAGCAAACATTGTGTCGCCAAGGTATATTTCCTCATAAGGAATTTCTAATTAAATATTTAAATTATAATCTTGACATTATGTTAGCTGTGATATGCAACGTTAATTCTTTAAAGATGTAATTTTAGGGTGTTAAGAGAGACAAGTTGATTTTAAGGTGGACAGAAGATGAATTAAAAGAATTCAGTTGCCTTTTATTGAAGGGAAGAGTGATTTCTCTTCAGAAAAAGAATTTTGAAAATTAATAGGCCAAGCTGTCATTCCCCCAGAGATCCTAGTATTTAATACATCTGCTTTGTTTTTCAGACATTTTAAAGTGTTTTAGAATTGATCAGAATCCATTGTATTTGAAGGCAGGGCAGAACTATAGTGCCAGCAGAGCTTGTTTGCTGATGCAGAGGTGCAGTAGCACAGTGTAGGGAGGAGCGTGTTTCCTGGCTGTAAGGAAGGAACAAGATTGCTGGAAAATTCCCTGTCCTTCCAATGGCTCTCTTTGAGCAGGAATGCTTTTTTTCTTGTACTAAGGGTTGTCTGTGGTCATTGAGGACCGCAGGTCTTTTGCGTCTGAGTAAGGTTTCAGGATTAGTCCCTAAGTCATGTCCCCTTAATGAAGTAAGAAGCAAGGCAATTGGAGGTTAGATGCTTGAGAGATAAATGTTTTAATCCCCAGTGCCCGGGTGGTTACCCTTCAGTGTGGAATGATAGCTCAGCTTCCTCTTGGAGCGCCCTGTGCGCCACGGTCACAGTCCGGTGCGGGCTCCTGCAGGCAGGCACACAGAACTCCCCTGTCGAGAACAGAGCACACGTCACTCTTCTGCTCAAAACATCTTTCTTGTAAAGGTCTCCTGAATGGATTGCTTGTTAATTTACACAGTAGAACAACTAAAACTCACCAGAATGCTGGAGAGACAAACCTGTTCGGTAACTGCTGCCTCTAACCTATAGATTACTGGAGAGCATCCTGGTCTTTTGCTTGGGTGGAGGCCATTTCACTCTATAGAAAATAATGCCAAGAGTCATAGTCCAGAAGAGTCGTAGTCCATTTAGCAGCCTTCAGGTACATCAACACTTGCTCAGGGGTTTGGACCTGGCCCAGCCTTTCCATTGCTTTTCTTTCTCAACATGCTCTGCAGTCATACTACATTTTCCTTTTGTTCTTAGACACCTTACTTGGAAGAACACGAAGTTTCAGTCTCCCAGGGAGACATCAACATGAACTTATTCAGGCATCTCAAATCTCTGTAACTTTGGATATGTGCAGAAGTGCCTTTATGCTGGAGGAACTTGAAAGTGAGAAAGTGAGACCCTGGAAAAGCTCACATGCCTTTGAAGAAGATAGTTTGGTAACAGATGGGCAGAGCCTTCTAGAAAAGGGGTTTGACCTGAGGACCAGCCAAAGACAAGGATGTTGGAGTAATTTAAAAGTTACTGGTTGCTCCAGTGAAAGCAGCTGTTTCTTAGCCAACAGGCAGTAATCAGCCATTTGTATGCCCCTGTGCCCTTGCAGGAGGTAGATGTGCAGGTGTAACTGTGAGATGACACATCACTCACTCTACTTTTGTTTTCTGGCCCTAAGGAATCTGGGGCCAGTTCCCAGAGCAAACACAAGTTGGCTGTACTGGGGACTAGGGCTCCCTCCATGTCGCCATCATGACATATACCTTCTGATGGGAATCCATGTCTTGTTCTAGGAATTGTTAACTGAGAATTGGGAAGAATCTGAATAGCGACTAAGTGCACAAGTGTTTTCAGACCTGCATAATTTCTTCCTCACTTTCTCTTCCTTGTTCTGGCTGATGAACACTTTAGTTGCCACATTAAAAGTGGAGTAGTGTCAGTGAGCGGCTGTGTGGCTTTGGGGAGCTCCCCAGGCTGTTCAGGGTTGCACAGCTGTGAGATTGAGAAGGTAGGCAGCAACATGCTGGGTGCTTGCTGGAAACTGCAGTCATTGGACAGACTCCCTGGCTTTGGGATGAGGAACTTGATGCTGCAGTTCCATTTGCATCTCCACCACCATTCCCTCCCTGCACACCCCCAAATATAAAGGCATTTCTTAGTTCCATACAGGATCAACAGATGCACTGTGCCTCCCATGTAATATAATCACTACTGCTGATTGAAATGGAAATATCACTGTAATACAGCAAGATGTCGGTGACCTCTCTTCAGCTGTTTCCACTCTGTGGGGAGTATCTGTGTACGTGGAGTTCTGTCTAGTCCAGCATGCTGCTAGACAGTGGTGCCCTTCTGCTGCTGTTTGCTGTCCAAAATATTGTAAAGATTGAAACTGCTGTGATCTTGAAGGGTCTGTGTTCAGGAGATGTATTTTGTTGTGTTTTTTTTCTCGCAGTAAACTAATGAGAAATTTGTTGCCTCGGGAGATCAAGTCAAATGAATTTCTAAGATGCTGCACGCTGTCATATAGCAACATTTCAGCCTTATGCTTAGGGGAAATTGACTGCAAGGACGAGGAAGCAGAGCTCTGTATCCGCAGTGGCTGTGGCTGGATTTTGCATCCCATTGCTTTCCACTGAAGCGTTAAATAGTGACTACTGCTGGAGACAGGATATTAAACTTGGTGCAGTCGTGTGTGTGCTTCTTAGAGCTTTTGATTCTTAAGAGGTGAATGAACTCCTTATTATAAAACTTCTGTTCTAGTCCTTGTAATTAAATAATATCATAAAAATGTTATATAGTGTATATGTAATTTCTAGTTTTGACTTACAAAGGCAAGTTTAAACCTGCGCATAACTCCCTCCTGCTGTGCTTAGGAGCTGGTTGGCAAAGTAAAATGCTTTGTCAGCAAGGCAAAACAAGTAATTAGAACTAACTTTCTGTTGCACTGGAAAGAAACCACTGTATTTTTGCCACCTCAGCCCCAGAATTTCCTATAGATAGACTTCAATGTTTGGTGAATTGTGATTTTGGATTAATCTTACAGGCTCTGTAACCTGGTGAGTCCTTCCCTTTTTGGGTGTTTTTTTGGTGCTTTTTGGTTGCCGATGGGATTTTTTTGGCTTGGGGTTTTTTTGGGGTTTGTGTGTTTTGGTTGGGTGTTTTTGTTTGTTTATTTTGTTTGGTTGGTTAGTTTTGGGGGGTTTTGTTTGTTTTTTATTGGTTGCTTGGGGGTTTTGGGGTTTATTTTGTAGTTCTCATCCTCACATACTCACCTTAATTTTGTTCTAGCTTCATACCACGCCAAAAGCTGTTTGCAGATCAGTCTGTTCTCTTACTTTGGGTTTGTTTTTTTTTTTTTTTTCGGAAAAGAAACTGGTGTTGGGACTTGAAGGGAGGTATAGAATGCATAGGAGACATTGAAACTACTTGGTATGAGACCAAGTGTGAGCAAAGATAGCAGATAGTCTGCTGAAGTGCTGTGCTTGCAGGGTCAGAACAGAGCAGCTACATCACTGAGACTATCTCTGTACTAATTGAAAAGATAAGAAAGATGCAGGCTAGGGACAGCATTCTTTGGCTTTTGCTGCCAAGTGGCAGGATACAGCTCTTGTCCACAATGGCTAAGCTGTCAGGCCTTTGCCAAAACCCAGGTGCCCTCATCCAGCCTGCCTGCTGGGAATGGTTCTGGCACCTGCTTCATCCTGAGTTATCCAGGAGAGCGTGAGGTGGCCTGGGCCAAAACCCTGAAATGTGCTAATTGTTAAACAGTATGGCCAGGACTGGAGTCTCTGCCTTAACCTTGTCTTCTTTACCAGTAGCCACTTAGCCCAGCTTTTGATAGCTTTCTGACAAATTTATTGTTTTTTTAAACATAGAACCATAGAAATGGTGGTCGGAAGGGAGTTCTGCATCTTACCTAGTCTGGCTTCCTGGAAAGAGCAGAATGTGGCTGGCTCAAAATTAATGAGGCCTAAAGGTAGCTGCAGAAATTTAAAATGTTGTCTTTTATTTTTCTTGCTTTCAGTGGGATATGGCAGAACCCTGTGGTAAGGCTGTAGCGCTACGTTGTGTGTCCTCAGCAAGTACAGTATGTCATCAATCCCAGACAAACTTTTTGCCTGGGTGTCAGCAGTGCTTGTCTTTGCAGTGCTGTGAGCGGCATGTTGGCAGCTGTGTGTCCTCTGGGCAGGCTCCAGCTGTTCCTGATCTCTCCTCAGTTAGTTAAGGGTACACATTCTCTGTAATTACGTGCACTATTTCTACCTCTGCAGCTAAATTTCTGCTTGAATACTTTGCTTTATAATCTGCTCTCAACCTCAGGAATATATTAGGCATCTCATTTCTTAATGTGGGTACCATAGAATAATTTAGGTTGGAAAAGACCTCAAAGATCATCGAAGCCAACCCTTAAGCTAACACTGACAAGTGTACCACTAAAACATGTCCCCAAGCACCACATGTACTTGTCTTTCAAATACTTCCAGGAATGATGACTCAACCACTTCGCTGGGCAGCTCATTCTAATGCAGGACCGTCCTTTGAGTGAAGAAATCTTTCCCAATATCCAGTCTAAACATCTCCTGGCACAGCTTGAGGCCATTTCCTCTTGTTCTGTCACTGTCTTTCCTGTACTAAGCGGTTCAGAACTGGACACAGGACTTGAGGTGCCACATCACCAGTGCCGAGTACAGGGGGACAATCAGTGCCCTGGTCACACTATTCCTGACACAGGCCAGGATGCCATTGGCCTTCCTGACCACCTAGGCATGCTGCTGGCTCACGTTCAGCCACTGTTGACCAGCACCCCCAGGTCCTTTTCCACTGGAACACTTTCCAGCCACTGTGTCCCAGGCCTGTAGCACAGCTTGGAGTTGCTGTGATCCAAGTGCAGGACTTGACATTTCACCTTGCTGAACCTCAGAAAGTTGGTCTCGGCCCATTGATCCAGCCTGCCCAGATCCCTCTGCAGAGCCTTCCTACCATCCACCAGATCAATGTTCCTGCCCAACTTGGTGTTAGTCATCTGCAAACTGACTGTGAGGGAGCATTCAATCCCCTTGTGCAGATCACTGATAAAGATATTAAACAGGTCTGGCCCCAGTACTGATCCCTGGGGAACACCACTGATGACCAGCCGCCAGCTGGATTTAATTCCATTCCCCGCCACTGTCTGGGCCCAGCCATCCAGCCAGTTTTTAACCTGGTGAAGGGTATGCTCATCCAGGATGTGAGCAGCCAGTTTTTCCATAAGAATGCTCTGGGAAGTCGTGTCAAAGGCTTTGGTAAAGTTCAGGTAGACAGCATCCACAGCTTTTGCCTCAAACACTAGCCAGGTCACCTTGTCAGAGAAGGAGATCAGATTTAGTCAAGCAGGACCTGCCTTTTACAAACCCATGCTGGCTGAGAGAAGAGAAGAAAGTTTGAGAGGCAATTGGTGTCTCTGACTGGGGTGAGGAATTTCTGAATCCCAGATATTTACTGAGCACTAAATTGGTATATGGTCTTTGTGACTTCACTGTCTTTTTTCTGTCTATAATATTGGAATTATTAGTTGGATTTCTTATAGAGTGATGTGAACACTGGCTAGATCACATGTATTTGGTAATGGGATCTGTAGTGTTCAGGATGAGTTCTTATTTAAATTCATCCCTGATGGTGAACATTCCTCCTGTGGCACAAATACCTGGGACCAAGTGAGGCTCTTTGAAATGAAACTGTGACTTTTTCTTTGTTTGAAATTTCCCAATATAACCCAGAAACCAGGGATGCTATTGACATCAAAATGGAAAAAAAGTAGTCCCTGAAAGCATGCTGTTACAGATTATCCTAGTGAATTAACCATCTCCATATGTGTCAAGTTAAAGTATGACTTCACTAAAGTGGCAACTAACTGGTATTTCCTTGTAAAAATTATTTTGGAGGTTATGACTGCATATTCTGCAAGTGGATGTTTCAGTGCCTCATTGCCTCTGCTTCTGTTGCAGGTGCATGTGACAGCATTGCAGCGATGAGTGGAATTTTAAAGAGGAAGTTTGAAGAAGTTGATGGCTCCTCACCTTGTTCCTCTGTGCGGGAATCAGATGATGACATTTCTAGCAGTGAAAGTGCTGACAGTGGTGATAGTGTCAATCCATCCACTTCTAATCATTTTACCCGTAAGTACTAAATCTGTGTATCTAAAGAATTATCCCTCTTTCTCAAAATAAAATAAATTTTATGGTTAGATAAGCATGATGATTTTTAATTGAACAGATGATAAAATGGACTCTCTGTGGTGTTTAGTTTGTGATGTGCTCAAAAGGACTTAGTAAATTTATATCATTTGACTTCTTGTTAATTATAGAAAACTATTTGTCATTGTATAAGTTGGAAATCACTTGGAAGCTCCTACCTATTTGCTGTTTTAATTATGTAGCTGTTTGTAGTTAACACTGGGAGCTGTGCCTAAAGTATTTTGAACAAGTACTGTATGAAAAGTTCTTTAGGTAAGTTTATTTTCCTTAGATATAGTGCAGCTGTCAGCTGTCTGTAATATTGCATTGGTGAGAATTCTTCTCCAGAGGAAATACAAGCTTTCTTTTATTTGGAATTGAGGACTGTTGTGTGTGGAACACATTATTTCAATAGTTTCAGTTCTTCATGTAGCACAGGGTATCTCTGTACTTAGGCAATGGTTTTGTGTACAGGTAAGAATTGGGTCTTAACTTAGCAAAGCTACATGTGCAGCATATATTTCTGGGAAAAATAAATTTACAGTTTATATTTGCAGTTTATGATACTTGTTTTAGGTGGTTATATTGTTTTAGTAGTGAACTGCATGTTTGAAAAAGCAGGGGTTTGCCTCTTCAACTCTTTTGCATAGATCTCCCTACTGGAGTTAATTTGTGAAGACTGTGAGCCAAGGAGTTGGTGAAGCTCCTCATCATTGCCCATACCAAGTGTGGGCCGTGTAACTCTGTGGTTTGGAGTGTGCCTAGAAATCATGTTTGTAGCACAGGATATGAATGTTGTGATAACTGATTGCTCTACCAAATGCTGCTGTGCAGTTTAAGCTGGGGTTTGCATGTGAGGATCCAAATCCGCTTTGCTCTAGTATGGAACAGTCCTGTGCAAGGAGGATGCAGGCACAAGTTTTCAAGTGGGTTTACATGGAACACTCTTGATGTGCTATAATTAAGATGCAGTACTGGTAGGGGACCTATTGTATTGAAATGCCACAAAGGAGTAAGTGATCCCATAAACCTCTTTGGTAGTATCAGGAAATATCTTGGTGACAATATTATCTGCATGGTGATATTTTAACTTTTGTTGAAGGAATTACTTGATTATTCATCATAGACTGAAAACAGTCTTTTTACATCAAACAGTCATTCCCACCCACACAGAAGACAACAATTTTATTGTGAATACACAGATGATACAAAGAAAGTGAATAATTCAGGGGAGAAACTTGGAAGTTGTAATACATGCATGTAACAATATGTTTTAATTGTAGTTGACACAATAAATAATTTAGTTTTTGCATAAAATTTGTAAGGCAAACTATAGTATTTCAATGTTATGACTAATGATTGATCTAACTGAGCTATTTGTGACCAGAGTAATAAATGTGCACTACACATATATAGAAATTGTACGTATTACATTTTTAAAAAATACATGTAGATAGATAGATCAGTGATACAGAAAGAGAATAAATGGTTTGCATGTGCACTAATAGTACTTTTTAAAAGGTATTGTCTTTAAGATAGATGCACCAGCCTAAATTCCAAGAAATCAAATACAGAATCCCAGTGTTATATAAGGTTGGTCTGGCAAGAAAATACTTGAATTGGTGGCCTTGGCACAACATTTGAATAGGGAAACCTCAAGGTCCTGAAGGGAAAAGACTTTTGGAGACCAGTTTGTATGACAATAGAACATGGCATCTTGCAGTGTCTGACATTCTGCTTTGCTCTTGCTGTAATGCACCATGCTTGCAGGAGTTGATAAAGGTGATCATTTTCTATTGGTAAGAAAATGGAGGATATTGATGGTCAGATGAAGTGTAGAATGAAAAGATGGTTTAATCCCCACGTAATTAATTGCACACATCTTGCATCCAGACTCTGTTCCAGTGTGCATCATTGTTTTGTAACTTTACCAGGGACACTCCATGTTGCACATGATAGGGAAGTCAGATTATGTTAATACATTATTAAAATGCTGCAGGTGAGACTTTGCGCCTTCTTCTCTCTTAAATGGTAAAGCATATCAGTTACTTACATGTTTACACAATCAACATCTACCAAATGAGTGGTGTTAGAAAAATCACTTAGGTAGCCTTAAGCACATCTGCTTTTTATATAAGCAACTCTGCCCTAAAATGATGAGTCTTAGTGATGATGTATGATAGTAAAAGTTAATACGTGTTTGCAATAAAAATTAATCATGTTTATATTTAACGTAGAAATGCTGAAAGATATTTTCAACCTGATAACTGACTATCTTTAGAACAAAACAGGGCTTTTGTTGAGATTGAATATTTATTTTGTTTTATTCTCATGTTTTCTTGAGACTTTATGTGTTTTGATTCTGGAAAGAATGTTTTAATTGGATTTTTTTTTAATTCTTATATGCATGGGATGTGTTTTCATTTTGGTTTGTAGCAGTTGGTTGGCATCAATGATGTGCCATATTATGTGTGATGTCGGATGCTCATCGGGGCAGGAGCACTTCTCTTTGTATATACTTAGATTTTATTTTTTTTACCTTCTAGGTTTTTTAAACAGTTTTATTTGAAAAAGCCTATTTTGAATAGTGGGAAGTGTTGAAAAATGAACTGATCTTATTGAAATAACTACTTTGTCTTGTCTTGTCAAAGCTGAATATGTAGAAATCGTCAGTGTTATATCTGATGAATACAGGAGTCTCATACAGCTGCAAAGTGATGCTCAGCTAAAAACTACATGCAGATGTGTTGTACAGTAACAAAACTGTTAACAGTATACATTGGAAGGTGTTTTGTTCATGCTTTAAACACATTCATCTCCCAAAATAAAAGATGAGAGCTTTTCTGTGTTGGCGGTTTGAATCTGTACTTTTAAGGGTGAGTTCTGTGAGACTTTTTCAGGAAGTAGACTGAAAAGAGCAGTAAAATGGCTGGCCAGATTCCTTGCCTGTTACATGCCTGAGTACCTCCTTGATGGAGGTTATCTTTCTAAGCCATTTCCTGACATGTGATAACATTTTCTTTTCTCTTTTGTGAGACATTGTCAAATCGTGTGTACTGTCTTTCTTCTGGTTTGTTTTCATATAGGTAAATATGAAGTTGAGTATAAACTCTCTTTTACTGACTGAAAATTGGGGGGTTGTAGATATTCATGTAGTCAACATGAAGAGCTATATGTTAATTCTGAAACTGAGAATTTAAAATCCTAACATGGTCCTCTAAGTCTTATTTTTCCTTTCTAATTGACCTGACAAGGAGATAATTTTAAATCACTTGTAACTTCAGCCCTTTCAGCGCTTCACCAAGCAGGCAGTTTGTGTACAAATCTATCTGGAATAGCTGAAGCATCTCAATATTTACACAGCCCTTGAAACAGTATGTATTGGGTCAGATAAATAAGAGCCTTTCAGCTATGCTGCTCCATTAGCCTTAAGGGCAGCTTAACCTGCCAGCTAAATGTGGCACAGGGCTGCTGGGGATCATTCAGGTGGGGCAGGACTACCAGGAGATAGCTTTGTTCTCAGCAGTTAACCCTGCAGAGTGATGGCAGAAGATACAGGACTGAGAGGTCCCTAAGTGCTGACTACTGCAAAGGGATAAGCACAGAGTTTCTTTAGCAATATATCCATTTCAACAAAGAAAGAAAGCAATGATGACAACAAAATTGTATTAAATCCCTAACCTAAGTTACAGTGTTCTTTTTGAGTCAGTAAATACAAAGTACAGTCCATAGAGAATAGATAACTGTTATCACGTTTGTAACAAAAACCCTAGTATTTTCTTGACCAGATATGTGTATTTTCACATATGTGCACATTCTTAAATCTCTTAGCAAATGATGATGGGGTGCCTTAATTACTGCTGGCAGATCCAATCCCTGCCATCTTTTGTACTCACCTTTCTCAGTCTGTTGAGGTAATTTCAGTTTGATTCAGCAGGTCATTAGTCACACTGCAGATTTACCTTAATGGATCCCAAAGCATATCACTAACTAGGCCACATCCCTGTTACATTTACAGCCCCACCTTCATATCAGAGAGAGGGGTGTTCATCTTCAAGTAGCAGCCCAATTATGCATATACAGTATGAGTCAGGACTAAGAGGATTTGTTCCCTTTTTCCTTAGGGATACATAGATTACAGGGCAGAGCATTCACAATGCCATTTCAGCTCCTTTAAATTGCCCTGTTCAGTTAGGGCACCCCACTGCTGTGTTTTATCAGCTCCACAGCAAACTGATGAATGTGGAATTGCTGTTCAGGATGTCACTAAAACACCCTGACCATTCCTGGGATTGTGTGTGCTGAGGGACATGGAGTTCCACACTCTAGCTCAGGCTTGGGGAATATGTGCCTTTCCAGAGAAGGTCAGTGAAGCTGGTGAGGAGTCTGGAATGTAAGTTCTACGAGGAGTGGCTGAGAGATCTGGGATTTTTGGTCTGGAGAAAAAGAGGAGACCTTATTGCTCTCTACAAATACCTGAAAGGTTGTGGCAAGGCGGGGGTTGATCTCTTCTCACAAACAAGGAGAATTGGCCTCAAATTGTGCCAGAGGAGGTTCAGTTTGGATATTAGGAAAGATTGCTTTGCTGAAAGAGTAGTTAAGCATTGGAACAGGCTCTCCAGGGAAGTGGCGGTGTGACCATCCCTGGAAGCATTCAGAAAATGAGTAGCCATGGCACTTCGTGGTATGGTTTAAAGGTCATGGTGGTATGGTCAAAGGTTGAACTTACGAAGGTCTTTTCCAGCCTTAATTATCTATGATCTATGTAATTCTTCCTGCCTTGTTGAGGTACCTGCCCCTAAATGCTTAGTCTTTTTCTCTGACAAAGAAAAATACCCAAATTTAAGTTACAGAATTGCAGCAATTGAAAGACCTGAGAAGACCTCCTATTGTTTGCACTTTGGTGCTGGGAAAAATTCCCCATAGGTGCTGGGAAAAACTCCCCATACCATGTTAATAACAGATACATCTCTTAAGAAACACACTTTGAGGAGCTTCTTGAGGCACTTGAAATCACCAGCACCAGCTTATCTGATAAGGTGATCCTCACCAACAGGTGGTAATGCCATCACACAGTCTAGCTGATAACCTCCATCAGTTATCTCTTTATTGCCATTAACATTATCACTGTCATGAGCAAGGTTATCCTGCAGCCATAATCATAGGTCCTGTCATCCCACTAATTAGGGTACTGTCTTTCAGAGTGTTGGATGCCTGAGGTTCATTAGGAATGTGGCAGGTCAGTAAGGGTTCTGGGAAAACTCTTTGGTCTCTAAATGCTCTTGCCATCCTTTGATTTTGCCATTAAAAATAATGAGGAATTTGAAAATACAAATACATCCCTGTTGCACTTCCTTGACCATGACCGTAAAAGTACTGTTTGAATAGTCTCGAGTTGCTAACATACTGAGATTGCCTCATCTATGTGGCTGTGAACAACTTGGAAGAAGGTACAAAATCCTTAGGAAGGTGTAGCTTTGCTTAAATTACCATTACAAAGGATAAAGTTTTATTTGGTGTTAGGCATTACCTGAGTTCAGGGCATTGCAGGAGCTTTGAACCTAAGCTGTGTGTTTAATTGCTGGTTAATGATAGAATCTAAATGAGTTAGAAGTGGTGGTTCGGGCTTATGGGAAAACGCTTATGTGTAACTACATGCACACATTCTTTTTTCATGGCATCTTGCAGCTTAATTATATTGCTGGTGACCAGGCTTGGAATTTCCTGGATAATGAGGAATATGTTCCTATTGCTACTGTTGACTCACGTTATGAAATGCTAACAGGTTGAGAGATTCTGATATTTGATTTCAAATAAGTTGGCTCATCTGAGTAGTAAAAAACAAGAAATGCAAAGAAATTCGGTGAAATATCTTTTCTCAAAGTCACACAGGATGACAGGGCAGGGTTATACCATGACAGGATCTTGCCTGCTGTCTTTCTCCTGGAATAAGGACCACTGTAGAGGGAGTTTTTAAAAATTGCAGAGGGGTTATGAGGCAGACTCACACTGGTTTTTAGAAGGATTTGTGCAACTAATTCTTAAGTAAGTTCTCTGCTACAAATAGTGCATTTCATACACTGTGCAACTAGAGGGACAGTTTTTTCCTTACATGATGTTTTTGTTGGCTTAAAAAAACATCAAACAAAATTTTTTTGTTGAAGATGCTCATGACAGATACACAGAATATGTTTGTAAATGCAAAGTCACAGACAGCTGAATGGGTAGTTGTATCAAATGGCTATTCACAGAAGTCACACATACGATAGGACAAAGGATTGGCTTTAGTGTCATGCACAGCAAATGCAATTGTTATGCATGGGTGTTCCTGCAAGGATCCCTGGTAGCAGCTTTCCTCCTCAGGAAGCTGGGGCCAAGGTCAGGAATAACAGCAGCTGGCATTTAGAGTAAAGGAAGAGGCAGAGAGCAGTTAACCATCTCAGTCCTCCCCACAGGCTAATGATATTGGGAGAATGGAGAAACTGGACTGGTGTGATGAATGTCACAGAAAAGCTTTCTGGAGATAGAGGGTGCTGAGGAAGTAAAGCTTTCACTGAAATTTTAGCAGTAAAGTTCCAGCTTTTAGGGTGCATCCCAAGAATCTAACGTTTATGTGAGATTTTAGACAAAGCTCTCGGGAGTGAGGTAAAATGTTTAAAGTACAAATGAAAAACCTCTCCTAGTCATGTCAGACCCGCCTGTGAGCTAGTATTTTTCGAAAACCTTTTCAAATGGAACTTAATCGAGCATTAGGCAAACATTCCCATTCAGCCCTTTCTGTGAGGTGACTTTAGCTTTGGCTTTACCCTAAAGGAGGGTACCAGAAGGATGGAGCAGTGAAATGCTACTGGGGTAGGTGTTGCTGCTCCACAGCATTGTTCCTCTCCTGTCAAATTGCCACTACTCAATTTGCACCTTTCTGAGTATGCAGTTCCTTTTAAGACTTCCAGATTCAAGTTTGTTCTGGAAAATACCCCCTGCCCTCAAGTTCATGTTTCTTTCGGAGGGTGTATTTTATGTCACAGCCTTTCCTCTTAATGTGGATTTCCAGCAAGTAGGAAAAGTGTTTTATCATTCAGGGCTGAAAAATTTGTAAACTTCGTGTATGCTGACTCTTAGAAAAATATCTTTTGGGAGGCTATGAGGTAAAAGGAGAGGTAGGAGAAAGAGACAGAAGCAATTTCTGGACATGACCTTTTCCCAGGTTTTGTTTTCTGTGAAGGCTGGGAAGTAAGATGGCTTTTATAAGCAGTATTCTGACCTGGATTACCATGATGGATTAGGCTTTGCTGTTCTGTGGTGTTAGAGTGATGAAACACTGCATGGGAAAGTCACGGAGCAGGTGGAGAATGGTGCTAATCCTTCTTGCCATAATGGTTTATATGACACTAAGAGTATGTAAAAAGCAGACAAACAGGTAGTAGAGTGTAAGAAATGCAGCATTTCTCCTCGTCAGAGAGCTTTAATCCAAAAGTCTGCTTCATGCATGCTGTTTTCAGCCTTTTGAAATTTTCATGTGCCTAAGATATTCCTGCACTGGTGACAATGAATTGCTTTGCCCTCATTGATGCAGGAGTGTGAGTAATCTGCTGGGGAGCCATATGGTTCACATTTGTTTTAATGTGTCTTTGACATCAGGAGAGTAGCTGAGACAGCAGAAGAAAGTGCTTATGTCTTGGAGTTCAGCCAGAACTGAGATCATTTAAGTTTTGTAATCAAAGAACTACCAGCTTTCTCGGTAAAAAACATTTGAAAAACGTGATAGGCTTAAAATGTCACTCGTATCAGGATTTTGTAAAATTAGGAGGCAGGTTTTGCATTTTATGGATGAGCACAGCCACAGCGGGTGCTCTCCTAGGTGGGAGTTTGTGTTCTGATTTGGCCACTAAGCACGCAGGAGGGAATGCCGTGCCTGTCACAGGTTTCACACTGCTGTGGCTCCACTGCTCAGATGGGAAAATGAGGATGTTCAAAGGTGAATGAACAGTGCAGCAGCTGTAAAGTGCCTTCTGTGTGTGTGAGAGCAGTTCAGGAAAACTTTGTTTCATTATGCCAGCACATTATTTTTGTTGCTTACCTATTTTATCAGTTATAATTTACTCATACACAAATGAAACTTGGGTGGTTCTCTTAAGCATACATTGGACTGCTAGTGTAAATATTGATTTTCCCCTTTGGAAAATTACTTTTTGTGGGATTTGGGAGTCACATGGGCCAATGATGACATCTGTTACCAGGATATAAGAAATATGTGATGACTAAGTATAACAAAACCTGAATTTTTCAAATGTGGAAAGAGTTGGGGGGGTTGTGTGTTCTCATTATTCACAAGTTCACAAATAGATAAATAATGGTTATTCTCAGGGATGAGCAAAGAACATACACCTTGAGGTGGAGAAGGGAGTGGCACCAGAAGCAGGTGCAGAACTTCATGCCAGTGGGAGGAGGCAGTGCTGGAGCTGGTGGGTGCAGCTGGCACTGCCAGCAGGTTCCCCCTGCACCTCTGTGGGCGTCCCAGCCTCGTTGGCTGTGGGTGGGACAGGAGAGAGATAAACAGTTCAGCCCCATGTGCAGAGGCCAGTAGGAATCTCTGCTTCTATCTCTCCATTCCATGCTTTGAAAATATCCTGGTGCAGGGTAGGGAGAGGAAAGAAGGGCACACGATTTCAGAAGTTAAAGAGCTGTGAAAAATGAGTTAGTAATGAAATTCTTCAGTCCCTAGTAAATACATACAATGAGAATTTTTGTTTGCAATATGGAAGGTAAGTGCAGAAAATCTTATCCTTATGAGGCTGTTAGCAGGAACAAGGTGATGGCAACCATCTGGTTTCTTCCATATAACTATGCACTAAGGAGACAGTCTCTAACTGTAGTGTTGTAGTTACATTAAAATACAGTGCAAAGTTATTGACACTGAGTTGTTACAAATTAGTGTGTTACTGTGTGTTTCCTGTCTGTTCCTACAAGAATAAATTCCTCTAGATGTGCATTTAAACTTTTCTGCCATATAAATTACTTTGTTCTCTTTTATGAACTGTTGATGAACAAGGGCCTTTGTGTATTCTCTAACCCCACGTGACGTGAATGGCTCTCATTTTTCTGAGCTCCTTCGTTGAGGAGTCTTGTTCTGAACCTGGAAAGTATTTCCTCACTTGCTCGTTTTGGTGACAGCACTCCAGCACAGATCAGTGCTTTGTACAACATGGTTTAGCCAGGATGAATCTGACAGGGAAGTTTTATTGTCAGGCTGCTCTTTGTAACATTTGCCCTTTTCCCATTAATTGTGATGGAGACTTATGTGACACAGCAGTGTAAGGAAGAAGGAACAGCAGGCATGGAAGTTATATTGCAGAACAGTTTTCTTTTTTAAGACTATTGCTCTGTTGATGATAACTGTGTTTTCTTTTTTTACATTGATAGTTTCTTCAGTTTTGACATTCAAGTTTTATTTTTAGAGTATCTTTCAAAGATGAATTAGTGGGGCTTTGTGTTTCATACAGGACACGTTATGTCTGGAAAAATCCATTTAATGCATTTGACCAAGTACCTAGAAACTGAAAAAACCCCAAAAAATCTGAGAAACACTTAGTCTTTCTTGTAAACCATCTTGTATGCCATTACTGTTAGCCACTGGGAGATGAAAACTGCTTTTTGGTAGATAAAATGTTACCATTTTAAATTGCAACCATTTTAATAATAATAGTGTTAATAAAGGTTATGACCTTGTGTCCCAATGTGAGAGATGGTCTCCAACTGTGTGCATAATTTACCACCTCTGGGAAAAACCATAATGATGTTTGTGTGCAGCCTTATGAAGAAATCACTGAAATCTCAGTTTCTTGATAGACTGCTGAACAGGTATCTCTAGCCTGTATTACAGTCAGTGGCTGAAAAAGGGTCTTGCTGTAACACAAAACCTCAGTACGTAGTGTTTAGGCATCATGCTGTTCTGCAGGTTTGGGCTCACCATACAGGTGTTCTTAAATTTTGGAAGCCTTAGAGCTTCCTTGTGTGTACAGTAGCCATAGAGCTATGTAGCCAGGAATTGTGCATAAAGGGAAATTACAGAAATGTATGCAGTCATGAAATAAATTATAACTACTGTGCATAAAGTGAATTGTTACGAGGGAGAGAGGTTAATAACTGAGAAAAACTGAGTAAGCACATCCTTCTGTGTGTCTGTGCAGGCACATCATGAACAAAGAGAGCAAAAAGGAAAGCACAAAGAGCCAGGTTGTGTTTCCAGGCTGGGTTAACCACCCTTAGGTTAAACAATGGTTTGCTATTAAAAGCTTTCCTTTAATTATTTTGGGCTCACCTTTAGGAATTTTACTTCCATACAGCTGCCATTTTTGCCATAGCTGGTCCGTGGTGCAGATGAGCCGTGCTGTGGCTGTAGCTGGGGTCGAGTGCTGCACAGATGGGACTGTGCTGGGGCCAGATACGGCTCTGAATCTGCAGCAGCTGCCTCTGCATGGCACGGAGCTCATAAACCTGCACACCTGCATTGACTCCATGAGAAGGAAGCCCAGTTGCAAGATGGTTATTAACTTGAGCTCTGCTCAACCCAGAAGCAGAGCCACTCAAATGTCAGGAATTTCAGTAGCTGGTGTTATTTCAGATGATGACTTATGACAGGCCTATTTGAAGAGATCTATGTCTGAAGACCCTGTTCAGATATAAGCGACCTTTTCTGAGAGATACTTTTCTACTAGTGGTTATGGTCTGAACTCTATCTCCTTCTCTGATTATTGATATATTTTATGCATAATAATAGCCTTCTCATTGGTGTTGACAGTGTGTGTCCAGAAGCTGCAAATAAACTGCCTCTCAATCTAGCAGCCTCTGCCTGGAGTCAGTATCATCCTTTTTGCACAGAACAGATGATAGTGGCATCCACTGATACCACTTGTTACACAGGCAGATGGCATGGAAATGCTTTTTGGAGACTGGTGAAGCAAGGAAGTCATTATGAGATCTGTTCTGGAAAACTGGTGTTTACACTCTCAGCGGATAAATTTATAGGTTACAAGCTTTTGCTTCCCTGCAAAACCTTTGAAACTGACTCCAGAGAGGCATGAAACCTTGCACAGTCTTTATCCTTCATTCTGAAAGGAGCTTGCTAACTGATTAATGTTGGTAAATTTTGCTGGATCTGTGTTCATGCTTTCTAATATATCAGAATATGAATTTTGTATGTTGTTCTGTTCTGTCTTGAGTTAAACAGTGTCCTTAGCAGGAATTACAGCTGATTTGAATGCCCTGTTAAGGTACAGCACATGCAAAATAACATATGCCCCTGACTGCTGGTAAGATGGTCTGAGAATCTGAAATGTACTGAATGAATTATAGAGCACTTTGTCCCTGATGTTGGAAAATGTCCAGCGTTTCCATTCAATATCTAATAATATTTTAAAGCTCACATTAAGGCAGCCCTCTGCTCAGGCATTTTTAGGAAGTGTAATAGTGCCTTTGCAGTGCTGACTGTGCTTCCTTTCATGTCCTTGGTTACTGAGGTTGTTGCAGTTCTCATGTCTCCTCGCTGACATCTCTAATCTATGCTATGGGTAATCAAATAAAATCCTCTAATCTTTTGCAGTTCCTGCCAGATCTGTTCTTGTAAACAACATTCTCATAAATACAAATATATTCTGACTCTGTCCTAGCAGTAGCATACTAGAGATGACCATGGGGTTCTTCACAGAGCCTTAGTTCTGCCCTTTAATGAGCTCCTGAGTGAGACAGAAGCAAACTCAAAAGATAGGATGTGTTTCAGAAAAAATAATCCCATGTATTGTGAGGGCTATGAGTGTTTACATGCATGTTTAATTATACAGATTATCATACAATTTGTCTGACTCAGAACTATAATAAATAAAATCATGAACTTCAATGACATTTACAACAAATGCATGTCAGCTCTCACACTGTCTTCAATCCATATCTTCAATCCAGTGCTGGATTTCTAGTGCTGGTGCAGTTACAGTATGTCAGCATTTTCTTGAAGTTCAGCCTAATTATATTTTAATACAGGTTTTTTTAGTGATATATTAAAAAAAAAAGCAAACAACTTTGATGGTATGGCACTGATAATGGAAAAACTCATTCATGTAATAGAGTTTTTATCATAGATAACTTTTTTCCCAGCTGGAAGTAATTAGGTTGCAGACTCCTCTGCTTAGCTTCATTTAACTGTTAATATTAGTGTGTAGTGTGTGAATAAAACATAAGGTTCTTTTCTTTATATGTAGTAATTAGTATGAAAATGGTATCTCTGCCATGAAGAGATTGACAGACTTTAAAAAACAGAGGTACTTTTATTGCAGCATTTGGTATTCCTGCCAGCGAGCAGCCTTGTCAGGAGTTCCATAGCTAAGGTAAAACCAAAGCACTATAAACATAGACCTTATGTTGTAGATACTGAGTGTCTCGGTTTGACACAATTTGGAGGGGCAAAGACCTTGGACAGAAGTCTCCTTCCTCCAGTTCAGTACCGCTGGTTCTCTCCAATACAGAGAGAGATCAAACATGCCTGGTAGACACCCTGTGGAGTGAGGGAAGGGGAGATCCTCAGTCTGAGGGCTGAAGTCCAAGTGTGGTCTTCTGTTGGGCTCAGGGTAGGTGGGAACGCCTCTGGGACAGGGAGTTCTTCACTGGATGGTTAAAACTGGGTCACTGGTCATTTGGTATCTTCTAAGATGTTATGGCTTCCTGTTATGTCAGCACAGGTGGATTCATTATGACCATCAGCAGAGATGAGTACTATCAGGCCATGTGTGGGAATTGTCCTGATGCCTCCCCAAGGGGAGTTACCACAGATTAGTCACTTGTGTAAGGACAAAGAAACACCCAGCTCGTAACCTGAGGTGGGGGGTGTGCACATCCTCAACACCTGGATTGTCTGAGTNTACTATAGTTTTATCTCTCATTCCACTTGTGACTGGTTCATTTAAATGGTAAAAAAGCTGCTTGCCCTTCAATAGCTGCCAGTGTTTCTTCCAAAA
>VXBX01005472.1:669580-701377 GCA_013400415.1 Scytalopus superciliaris
ACCCTTATCTTAAGTCCCTCCCCACAGTCAAAATTAGTAGGCATATTTTGGGACAAAAGAAAAGATGGATACCACAGTCTTTGTGTAACTCAGGACACTGAGGTTTACAGATGAAGATTCAGAGGTATTCACTGGCTTGTATGATTTACAGTATTACCTTATATTTNTGAGATCCAAATAGCATTGATACTGTTATATCAGAAATTGGATACACCCCAGAATGGTTTAGATACCTCTTTGAGCAGAAGAAAGGACTTTTTAATATGTACTTCCCTATATATTAGAGCATATGGGCATATATATTAGAGTGAAAGCTCTCATTCAGAGTATTTGCTTTTATGCATTGAAAGAGAATGTCACAGTATCAAAATTCCCCCATCTTCCAAACACTATAGAATTGGGTTTATTAAGGGTAGATTTGTTTTGAAACTGTGGTATATGTGAAAAAGAACAGCACATTAAAACAATATTTAATTTAATATCATGCAAAATTGACACCCCCCTATCAACTGGTTTCTGCCAATGTAATAACCCTCTTCCCTCACTAAAAGCTTCCTATAAATATTTTTGACTGGCTCTATTGATAGGAGATTTGCTTAAACTTGGAGTTTACATGTAAGTTAAACATGCCTAACGTAAAGGAATTTCTCTTTTGATTCCACTGTGTACACCTTTTTGGAACACCCTTCACTGAGAGCATTTAAGTGAATGTAGGGCCTGAACTTTTATTTATATTGTTTTATATTTATAATCTAACATACTTGCAGCATATCTTAAAAAGTGCATGTTATTTATATAATACTTTTAGGTACTTAATAGATTTAGGAAAAGTTATACTATCTCAATGTTTCACTGAACCCCAGAGAGTTCTGTGGTTTTGTCAGTAGGACACACTTGCCTGTAATTGGGATACAGGGCTGTATTTTCTAATGGAGTTGTTTAAATACAGTTAGGTAGACTTTGCTGATCCTTTTGGGCAGTGTTACTTTGTGTAGAAGTTTGGGGATTTATGTTTGTGGTGATGAACATTTCACTGCATAATAGTATTAGAGACTGAACTATGTTTTAACTGTGCCAATAACCAGACCTGTTCCAAAACAAGCCAAGTGCTTCCTGTCTAGAGGCAGTGCAATTTTAGATTAGCAGTGTACGTGATGTTGCTTTTACTGCTTTTATAGAATGTTCCAAGTCATTCAAGAGTGGTCAGACACCCTTTAAATCACGTTACTGCCTGAATTCTGATAGTGAGGTGTCTCATTCACACTCGCACACACCTGCAGTTCTTGCCTGTAAACTGCAAAGCAATGACTTATCTTCATTCTTAACAACCTGTTGCCATTTAGCAATAAATCACATAAATTGGGCCACTCATCTTAAAAATCGGGGAGTGTCTCTTACCTTTCTCAGTCGTTTGTGTGTGTTTTTTTTTCTAAAGGCTCACTACTGTTGCCAGTGAGAAACAGTAGATCAGTATCATGGGAAGGAGTTCCTAAGTGTCTGTATAACAAAAAGAACAATATTTAGTTAAAATTTGCCATTTGTTTTTAAACAAATTTGTTTCATATGATACTGCATATGTGTGTAAGAAAAACAGCATGAGTATGAGTGGAGTCAGAAAATAATTAGAAAAATAGTAGATTTAATTTTTGTCAAAGTTTTACACATTAGAATATATACACATACACTTGTATTCAGTGGATGGCAGCAGAAAGAAAGATGAAGGGAAAGAAAAATGAAGTGGGTCTGATTGCTAATCAACATTATTCCTCTGTCATCCAGTGGTGGTGATGATGGTATGAATTTCTGAGAGAGTATGAAACACTAAATATACTGCTTTTGTAGTTCTTCTAATACTAGTTTATCACAGTTCCGATTCTGAGAGACAGGCATGCTGTGTGTCAGTGTGATCAGTGCTTTGGAGGTGCAGCAGCAGGTCTGTGCTGCCTTGCTGACAGAGGGGTAGCAGCGTGCCCAGACCTGTGAGAGGGGGGGCTGCAGTTCTCATTGCTGTGTGTGCAGCACTGTTCTGTTCACAGGGATCCAAAGAGGTGCAAGTCAGTGGAGCGCTGTCTGTGGGGTGACACTGAGAAAGGAATTCCTTGTGCTGGGATTTAGTTGTTTCCTCGGTAAAAGGCTAAAACATTCTTATGATGAGATGAGAAACAACTGCCCTGGCCAAGAATTTCTGTTCTAAAGGAGACAATGGTGTTTGTGATTGCAGCATTTTGTAATGGCTCCTAGGTTTGCATGTAGTCCTATCTCCTTATTTAGACTGCACACCCTGGAATACAGTGTCTGTGTGTACACATACATAGTCAGGTGGTGTCACTGGTGTAGTTCCCTTGGCCATAACACGTTTGCTGTGTGATTGCATGTTGTTGTTCATGCTGTAACCTGCATCTCTTCCAGCCTCTTCAATCCTGAAGAGAGAGAAGCGGAAGAGAACAAAAAATGTCCATTTTAACTGTGTTACTGTGTATTACTTCACGAGAAGGCAAGGCTTCACCAGTGTTCCCAGCCAAGGGGGAAGCACCCTGGGAATGTCTACTCGTCACAACAGCGTGCGCCAGTACACACTGGGAGAGTTTGCCATGGAACAGGAGAGGCTGCACCGGGAGATGTTGAGAGAGCATCTGCGGGAGGAGAAACTCAATTCTCTAAAGTTAAAGGTAAGAATTGTTTAAGACTTTGATCCCTGCCATATTTTTTTAAATGAGCAGTGTCAGAGCTATATGGGCCCAGTGTGTGTGTTAAACAAAACGATCTCCTTTCTATGAACTCCATTTTCAGTTGAAATGGGCGTTTTTCTTTTGTTCTTTTATTTTACTGAAGATGTATTTTTGTTTGCTAATACCAAATGCTCTTGTAGCTGTCATTGCTGTGTACCTTCAGGTGCTTTACAGGGAGGTGGTTGTTTTTTCCCTGTAGAGAAGAAAATAAAAGTAGAGATACCACTGGCCCTTCTGGGGCCAGCTTCCCAGTGAAGCTGTCCTTTTAAATACACCATAGCAGAGGAAAGAAACTGTATTTGAGCAGAGGAGAACAGAGAAGGGGACTGTGTTCCTGGAAGTGTCCCTTCTGCCACTTCAAAACTGGTTTTTTTTTTTTGCAGTGGATGAAACAGTTCCTGTG
Source organism: Scytalopus superciliaris (assembly GCA_013400415.1). Taxonomy (NCBI): domain Eukaryota; kingdom Metazoa; phylum Chordata; class Aves; order Passeriformes; family Rhinocryptidae; genus Scytalopus; species Scytalopus superciliaris. The sequence continues at coordinate 672,713 of VXBX01005472.1, forward strand.
TCACGGCTTTTGTTACATGTATTTTGGGCTCTTTTTCAGATGAATCCTGTAATTAAAAATAAACAATATTTAGAATTGCAATTGCACTTCTGTGCTGCATATCCCCTTCTTTTGTGATAGTTTGTCTGTGTCTCTGCTGTTGCCCAGAGTGAAGTGACACCCTCTAAGTTTAAGAAATGCCTTTCAGCATTTCTCCCATAGAACCAACTACGTTCATGAGTTTTATGGCTGAAATCTGAGGAAGTGTGATGACCCTTACTTTTGTAATTACTATTTTCAATCTCCATATTGGGTTGTTGTTTTTTGGGGTTTTTTTAATAGCTTCTAAATGGCAAAATGGATTCTTAAATAGATGACTAAGTTCATAAAACTGGAACAGTCAGATAACCAACATAAAACCACTCAGGACAAAGGCAAATTAAAGACAGGTATTTGGACAGGTTGGAAACCCAAGGCTAGAGTGTTAGTGACTTATTGCTAGATAGAGGTTATACCTCCAAGCATGTCACATCACAGGATTTTCAGAGTATCAAGTGTGAATTGTGCTGTGTGAGTTTAACTGATAGTATCTGTAGAACCCTTGGCTGACTTCCAGGAATTGGCTCAAAGAGGAATCCCCAGTGGAGTGAGTAAAGAACAGCCAAGCATGCAAATATTTCACTTTTCTTTTTCTTTTGTTAGCTAGAAAGTACATCAAGAAAAAGCACAGATTCTATTTACCTTGAAAGATTCAGCCTTCATGTATATGGAGTAGAGCTTGGCTCTTTGTCCTTTCATAATCCTCCACTTGGCTGGGGTAGATTTCCTTTCTTCATTAACTTACTTCACCTGGTTTTTGGGGACATAGACTCTACTTTCTGCTCATCTTCCAAGTAAAACATGTTCTTCCATCTTCCCAGTCACTTGTTTGAGTAGATGATAATCTTTATTGAGACAAAGTTCCTGCAAAATCTCTTCATAAGTATTCACTGAATAAGGAGTGCCTTATTTGCATCTTACTGGTGTTAAATCTTCTACTAGAGTAAAATATTTCTCTTCACCCCGGAGTATGTATAAAAACGTTGGCAACAGAAATCTTCCTTTTTGAACGAGTCCATGAATCTCAGTTCAGTTGCATCCCTGATTATGCACTTGGGTTTAAAAAATTCAAACATAAACAGCAAATCCATGACTCGTTGAATTAGTGAAGAGTCACTGTAAAGTACTGAGCAGGTTTTATTTGCTTAAGACAGCAGAGCTTTGCTGATTTTCCACTAAAGAGATGGAAGAGCTGCTTGCTTATTCACATAGTTTCTAAATTAACACAAAAAGGAAATTCTGTGGCATTCCAAGGTGGCAATGTCAGCAGTTATGGTCTTTAATGAAAATGTGCTAATCAGGATTTGCATCAAAATTACTGTACATCACAGGAAAGTGAAGAAAATGAGAAAATGAAGTAGAGTCAAGTTTGCTCAGAGGTTTTTCTATTTGGAAACCATTATGCAAACAGAAAATAACATTTTCAGTCTGGTTTTTGATTTCAGTTTCCCGGTGACTTATTTTTTGCATTGCATTAAAATATACAAGTTAGTAGGTAGATACAGAAATATATTGAAATTGAGCTTCTGTAATATTAGGTACTGTTTGTTATTTTACTTACCAAAAGTGAAGGGCCGAATAAGAAACATCTCCAATTAAAAGCAGGTAAAGACTCTGAAATCATCTTTAAGTCATTTTAGCCATTTAGCACCAGCAGCTGGTGTAAGCAAACACTGCTGACAGTGGCATAAACACTTGTTAGCAGCAGAGTGTGAAAATTCTAATGGCAATCTGGACATAAAAGCCATCTTGTCAAATGAAAGGTACAAGGTAGTCATTTGAGAAAACATGAGTAAGTACAATAAATTAACTGGAATAGTCCTTATTGCTTACTCATAATGTCTTCTCAAATTAAAATTTATTAAACTGATTAGCATGAGACTAGTGAAGTTAAAGCTCGCAGGTCTGTGGACACAGTTGGTTTCCTTTGTGGGAAATTGTAAGGAATAATTTCCAGCTAGGGCAGACAAGGGGATTCATCCTAAATTTTTCATGTTTTGCTGAGTTAGAGTGAATTTGACCCAAAGGCTTCACATATTCATTGGTCCTTGCCTTGTTCTGTGGTTATGACATTAACCTTTAGCTTTATGAGAGAAGTTTACCCATCTACATATCAAATTTAATTCAGATGAGCAATATTATGACAATCAAGAGAACTAAATGTTCCCCTGAAGCTCTGTATTGGAAAATATATTTGATGATTCCTGATAGTCTTCCTCCCCCTGTAGTTACCCAGTTACTTGTATGTTAGAATCTTTCATTTCATTAACTCATTTGTACTTTGTGTGGCAAAATTGAGGGTTAAAAATCAGAGGAGACAACAAGGAAATCATCCAGCAAAGGAGTCAGGAGCTAAGGTGCTTTGAAATGGCAAACTGCTGTCTAATCCCGCTTGATGCCCTGGCATTTTACGTTCCAGCCTGCTGGAGGCGTGTAGCGTTCAGCATGTGACTGGAGTCCATTCCTTAGTGCTCTCCTGCTGTGTAGCAAAGCAGTTAAGATTTGCAGGAGGAGGAGGAGAAGAAATACATGACAGGATTGGTGTGGTTCTGTAGGTGCCTTTGTGAGCTGAACAATTACAGCATTCACCTCACGGGTAAGAGCCCTAAAATTTAAGTTTTTACTGCACAACAATTGAATAAAATACTGAAATAATTACAGAAGCAGGGATTAGAATTCTTCCCCTTCCCCAGTTTCAAATAACAGTGATCTGCTTAAGGAGTGGTTTGAGTTTTGCATATATAAAACTAGAGAATCAGATTTCTTAGGTAGGTCATTCCTCTATTATGTATTAAGCAAAACTGAATAAAAAGGCAAGCAGTGAAACATGAATACACTGTACTTAGTTCTACCTTGCTAACATAAAATAGAAAATACAAAAAAACCCAAAGGGTGCCATTCTGGATTGGAATATTCAGGCTGAGCTGCCTGTACAGTGGAGTATTCCCTCCTCCCCCCAGCTTCAGGCAGCGTGGATTTGCCTGTCTCTCGCTGCAGAACATACAAAGGGATGACTTGTAACGTTGCCCTTCCTGCTTTACTGAACTAATACGTTGAAATACCTGGTGTAAATAATCTCTCCATTGTCCCAGGGCCAGGCAGAACTGATTAAGAAAGTACTGCCTCCTCTTTTGCCAACCCCTGTAACACAAAATGCTTAAGAGAAAATGGAGTAAGAAAACGATCTGAAGGAAGTTTGAGAGGACATTTTGAAAATGCCTGTATTTAAGATGAAGGAAGAGCTAGAGGTATATGCACATAAAGGGATTTGATTGTTATAGGGATAACAGACATGATAAACCAAAACATTACTTAAAATGAAGGCATTATACTCTGAAGGCTGCAGTTAGGGGGAAGGTTTGAGAACACATTGAAAAGAGAAAGAAACAATAATGCTCATAAAGTGGGGTTGTGGAAGTGGCAGAACACCTCTATGTGAACTAAATACGGTGCTGAATTGCCAAGAAGGGATGATTGCTGATCTTCAGAGAAGTTTTCTTTGTGCAGTGTAATGTGTACACATAAACTGTACGTAAGGACTGCCAGTCATGACCCTGAGACTCCCTTCCATTAAAGGGAAGAGCATTGCTTTTAACCTGACTTTACAAGTCAGAAATAACCAGGTTGTTGGGGTTTTTTTTTCCCTGTGATTGCCTTGCACAGTTGTTAGAAGCACAAAATTGCAATTGCCAAAAAGAGTAAGCAGTCAGTAGGAGGTCACTGTCAAGTGATTCAGTAATGCCATAAATGACAGTTACAATCCAAAAGACTGTGGAAAGGATGAACTGTTAACATAAATGGGGAAGTGAAGCAATTTGCAAGATAAGAGAAGCAGAAATAGTGGAATGGGTAAAATTCAGGACTACTTTTGTACGCATCAGAAACATAGCTAGATGGAGATGACACAAATCAGTAGCAGAAAAACGGGGAGTTACTTTTACTGTGATAACTGTTAAATGTCTCCACATTGAAATGTGCAAGAAATGGGTTATGGTACTTCTGACTTCACTGGTTTTTTATCTGTATTTAAAACTGGTGCCTAAAAATTTATTTGGGATAGCAGGCCAAAGTGAAATTTTCTGCAAGGAAATAAGGCAAATCTAAGAAAGAATTTCAGTGGCTACTTTTCTATAGGTAAGACACATTCAAATGATATTTACTGAGGGCCATTTTCTGAGGTCATGGTGATACCCATGATGAAACTGTCAATGCAAATGGGACTTGAGACTTCACCAGTATATAAATATTACATGGTTGCACCATGTTTTCTTCTCAAAAGTATGAGAGCAGGTGCTTGACTAGTGTAATTCAGCAACCTCAGCAACTGAGAACATTACATAGAGCAGGGTGAGCAGTATGAATTCTTTTGGTTTTTTAGTTTTTTCCAATTTTAAGCAAAAAAATGCCTGATCACCCTGTCTGTGATCATATTCTGGAACTTACTGGCAGTCATGCAGCATTTTTACATGCAGCTTTCCACATTCATAGCGCATTACACATATTTACATCTGTGACATACATATGTGTGAGTATAATTGAAGGACTTTGTTAATTGTTCTGTGCAACAGATGACAAAGAATGGGACAGTGGAGTCTGAAGAAGCCAATACGCTGACCCTGGATGACATTTCTGATGATGACATTGATCTGGACAACACTGAGGTAGATGAGTACTTCTTTCTCCAACCCCTGCCGACAAAGAAGCGCAGGGCGTTGCTGCGAGCTTCTGGAGTGAAGAAGATTGATGTGGAAGAGAAACACGAGCTGCGAGCCATCCGCCTGTCCCGAGAGGATTGTGGCTGTGACTGCCGCGTCTTCTGCGATCCGGAAACCTGCACTTGCAGTCTCGCAGGCATAAAGTGTCAGGTAAATGTCAACGTTGTTTAATTATCCGGGAGAGGGGGAGGCGTCTGTGCACACCTGTGTACTTTTTTTTTGCAAGTTAGAACCATTGGAAATCAAGTATTAGTGGGCAATCAGTACAAACAATCTCCTAAAATATCTTGATTTATTTCATGATTGGTTTAGGCACATACACGGTCTAGGGTGTTTTTTGTTCTTACACCAGTATTCTGTTCCTCATACTCTTCTTTGGCCATTATCTAAATAGGGAGATGCATACAAGAGATGGATCAGTAGCCTGCAGATTTCAGAAGGGATATTACCTTTTATTTTAGAGACAATTAACATCCACCCCAAATGTGAATTATAGTTCAAACTCAATGATAAACAATAAATGACCCTCTGTAGTACTGTCCTTTATATAACATGCATGATACTTAAAATCTATGCATGATAAATTTGCATGTAGGCAATAAAAAAAAATGTATCTGCTAATATGGCAGGTAAGTTTTTCCCTCTGCAGACTGAGGAGATTGTATATTTATTTACATTACATTTATGATGAACATTACGTCATATTGTACATTTATATAGCGTAATACAGCTGTATATGTCCCAAAATGTTCCCTAAAAAAGGTTTCTACTAGTTCTGCTGAGTTGCTATTTTGCAGCTGAGTTTTCCTCCTGAATGCATTTTTCATCATCTCATAAATTCAAGCTGAACTTTCTCTGCTATTTTAAATAATATATTCTCCTTGCTGTTTCTGTTTTCATCTCCACACATGGGAAAGATGTACTAGATTGTGTTATATGTTTCTCCTCTGCATAATGTTTGATGTTTAGGGATTATAGCGTAGGTGAAAGTCATAGACCTTAAGCTGTCTAATGGAACTGGCTGACATGTGGATACAACCACATTTTTAAAAACTTAAGATGAGTATTTTTAGATGTAGATGTTCTGTTCACAGTCTGTTGAGCTTAAAATTTTGCATCTACAGTGGACTGGAATACCTTTTAAATGTACTGAGTTTTTATTCCTGTTTTCAGTGGTCAGGTGTCCCCATTGGCAACTTTATAAAGGTTTCAATTTATAGTTCATTTTGTTTCAATAGATGTCCAGTTTCCATGACTTTTACCAAATTTCAGCATGTTTTTTGGTAATGCTTTTGCCTGGATTTGAGCACAAAATGAAGTAAAGCTGTAGCAGATCCATAAATACAAAAACTACCTATTTTTTGTTCCACTGTGTAATACCTGTGGAACAGAAACGTATTTTTCCTACTCTGCATCACTGATGCACGACCAGGTCCCTTACTGTTCCTCTCAGTACTGCTGACTCCCTGAATTACTGTTAGCTTGGACTAGTCTTAGGAGTATTTCTCAAGGTGAATCCCACTTCACCATTGTGTTTCTCTAGGCTGTCTAGGTTCTGTCATATCACCAGGCTTATGCTACGTATTGTTAATCTGTATTCTTTTCTTTAAAAGGTGGATCGTATGTCTTTTCCATGCGGTTGCACTAAAGAAGGGTGTAGCAATACAGCAGGTAGAATCGAATTTAACCCTATCCGTGTACGGACTCACTTTTTGCACACAATAATGAAACTTGAATTGGAGAAAAATAGAGAGCAGCAAGTTCCAGCACTTAATGGCTGCCACACTGAGATAAGTGCACACACTAGTTCTGTGAGTCCAGGACCCCATCCGGTTGAATATTCAATTGCAGAGAATTTTGAGATTGAAAGCGAACCTCCGGCTGCGGTTATGCATTCCCAGTCAGCCGAGGACTTGGACTGCCCAGGGGAAGAGGAGGAAGAGGAAGATGGGAGTAGCTTTTGTAGTGGAGTTACAGATTCTAGCACACAGAGTTTAGCCCCTAGTGAATCAGATGATGATGAAGAGGAAGAGGAAGATGAGGAGGAAGATGAGGAGGAAGAAAAAGCAGATGATTTTGTAGAAAGCATGGGCTCCCATGCTGATATGGTGCCTCTTCCTTCTGTCCTTTGCTACTCTGATGGAACTGCTGTGCATGAAAACCACTCTAAAAATGCCTCATACTATACTAACTCTTCAACTCTGTATTACCAAATAGAGAACCACGTTGCTGGCACTGCTAACCAGATTGGTGAGACTTACTCAGAAAGGGATGCTGTCAAGAACGGTAGTCTTTCTCTGGTGCCTTACAACATGACTTCAGAACAGTTTGTTGACTACACACGGCCATCAGAGGAAACTTTTAGCAGCTCTCATTACCCTTCTGCAAACCCCTCAGTGATTGTTTGCTGCTCATCTTCCGAAGGGGATGGCAGTGCTCCATGTAACAGTTTATACACTGAGCATAGGCCGAGTCACCCACAAGTGGAATTTCACTCCTACTTGAAAGGTCCTTCTCCAGATGGCTTTGTGTCAGCTTTGAATGGCGACAGTCGTGTACAAGAGCACCCTGCTGAGAATTCACTAAACCTCCCAGAAAAGAGCAGACTGCACGAAGAGTGCATCAAATCACCAGTGGTAGAAACGGTACCTGTTTAATATTAAAATTATTCTAGGACTGACTTCCTGTATTAAAATTCACTCCCATTGGATTTTCCTAGAATCTTACTTTTTTAAGAGGTAGACAACACTTGGACTATAATCAATGTTCCAGACACATTGTGTTTTCTCAAGCTACACTGGCAGTGGTATTGCACAATAACAGTTCATGCAAAGATTTAAATAATCAAACCTTTTTTTGATAAAAATAAAACACGTAAGTAAAAAAACCACACCCAACCTATTTCAAAGTAGCCTACCTACGACGTGTGTGAAACCTGCCAAGCTATCTGAATCAAAGCTTTGTGTTTTTGACTGTCGGGCCTGTGCAAAAATGTTAAAAATGATACTTTGAAATAATCATGTTTAGAGTCCTAATTTTCAACATATCTGAAAAGATGGTAAGTTTAATGTAAAAGTAACTACTGTACAAAAAAAGTTTTAATTGTTCTGTACTGTATGTATTTTATTTATGGTAGTTTAAGAGTCACGTTTTGATAAAAATGAACAGCATGTTCATTTGAGCAGAAGATCCATAGCTAGTTACAAAGAGCATGTCCACTTTTCATCTGGAGTACCTTGTATTCTTCCTTTTTTTTTTTTTTAATACCATTTCTGGTAAATCGTCTTGAAATGCATTTTTAGTGTACTATTTTCTCTTGTACTGTTCTTGACAAACATAAGAGTCAGAAAGGGGGCATTTACATCTTCCAGAAAGATAGACAATCCTCCATTAAAACTAAAACCAGTGGCATTCCAGAACTAGTACCCTCTCCCCAAAGAAAAATGATCTTGTATATAAAATGGCAAAGCAGTAGCTTAAGCTTGCACAGCACCTTTTAGCCCAAGGACCATTCAGCTACTTCGCACTTTAGTGCTGTTTGCAGTACTATATTAACTGTGGGACCTGTGAACTGCTCTGGAGAAATGCCATAGCTCCACACTCTGAGGCATATGGAAGATCTTAAAATTCACTGTAACAAAACCTCTACCTTTCCCAAGCCAGTTTATGAATATGTCAGTATGCGTTTTATAAAAGCAGAGCCTTACTGATCAAAGTTTAAATACAGCATGGGAAAAAATGTGGAACTCTCTAGATTGCCTAAATATTTAACCGTTTTTATGAAATACGAGACTGGCTTTTGTGGACTTCTGACTGTATCTCAAATTTAGTGTCATTTGGTCTAATTAGGAAACAGCAGATTCAGTGAGGAAAAATAGCTTCAGAAATTTTGTATCTGTGAAAGTCTGCAAGCAGAATAGCATGTGCATCATATGGATATCCATTACCTTGTGATCCATTTGTTTTTAAATTAAATGGGAATTAAAGTACCTGCTGTATATCAACCTTTAATTTATTAACCAACATTGCTTTCATCTAGAAAAGGAGGCATAAGAACCAGCTTTTTGCTGCACTGGTAATTCTGCACTGCCTTATTTTGATTTCAAAATCTTAACATTTTTGTTCTAATACTGAAATTTTATTTATTCTGCATTGAGTTGGAATGTAAACATGTCTTATTTGTCAAAATAGGGACCAGCATCTTATCTGTGTCAAATCTAGATGGTTAACTGTGCATGTAAACACAGCGTAAATTTTAGCTCTGAAACAATGACTCTTCTGGTTAGAAGCTCTTTTAAAAATTGTGTACAGTACTCCAGGAGAAAAACTTCCAGATGTAAAATACGTTTTTCAAAAAAATCCCCAAACCTAACTGAATTGGTTTTATATAAAATCTGGGCAAAGTGATTTCTCATATTTACGCTGAATTAGCAGAATATTTTTACTCCATGTAGTAGCTGGAAAGGTTTTTTATTTACTTGTTTCCACAAGAAATCCTACATGTTTTATATGAAATGCATTGAAAAGTCTAGTTCTCTAGGGACTGGATTCCAAACTTGCAACATATTCCACCTCCTGGGAAAGTGCATTCGTGTTGGTTATCTGGCTCAGCAGTTCCATAGCCTCTGTTCCTCCTGTAGTCACAGAACACTCTCTAAGGCTGAGTAGCCAGGTAAGCACCTGTATTCTCCAATGCCATACAGCAAATACCCTTGATTTTTAAAGAGAAACGTGCTGATTCTTGAAGTTCTGCACCTGAGGACAATATTCTGTTCAAGATGTTCTAAGGGCAAATGTAACAAGTCTCTGTATGCAGGTATCAACAGTGAGTTAAATTTGGCACTCACTCAACACCAGCACCAAAAGCACAAATCTCTTCTGCTTGAGCTGGGACAGTAGATGAGGATCAGGAGCAGCTCTTTAACCTCAGAGTGTGTTGGAAAAACCACACACCCTTTACCAGGGTATTTATCTCAGGGGAAAGTTAAACAAAATATTTTGTTATCTGCCCCTTTACTGAGCAATAAGAAATTATTTTCTTGGCCCTTGTGCTTTGACCTGAAAAATACCTTTAATTGTATTAGCAAGCACAGTAAGTGATTATAGAATACATCGCAGCCAGCTTCAAAATACTGAGGTGATGGTTATTCACTGTTTCCATTCCCACAGGCTTCAGACCCTAGTCTTCATTAATATTAGCACCTGTATAAACTTTTGGGTACTTAGATGTGTATGTTCCGTGCCCCTGGGGCATCAGGGGTGAGTACAGCCAAATTCCCCCCAGCCTGCAGCACAGGATAACAAGCAGTACCTTGGCACAGATAGGGTAGAGAGTGCAGTGACTATAGAAAGCATTTTTCATACAGTTTTCCCATATTTAAAGCAGCTAATTCCTGGGAAAAAGTAAATGTGCAGAAGAAAGTTAAAAAAATATTCGTAATTAACCATCTGGTGATAATGTAGATACTAATACCTTTCTTTTGATCTGACCTGAGGCTTTATGATCAAGATTTGATCTCGGGATACGAAGTAAACAAATATTGTTTAGTTCTTGCAACAAGTTACAAAGCTAAGTTTGTTTATAATTCGTGGAGAGTTCCTGGTAGCTATATTAATAGTATCAACAAGCCTTCCAACAGAGAGAAACTCATACTGAGGGAAAAAAAACCCTTTTTTCACTGTAGGCTAAACCTCTTGCCTAGCCAATTCCATACCAGCAAATAACAAAGCTAAGGCCTTTTCTAGTATGTATAAGTTCACTAGAGTGAAAAAAAAGTGATAGTTGCAGCCCTGACCAGAATAGGAAGGTTAATTAACTGACAGGTAGGCTTATTTACCTAAAATCCAGAGTAGGATGTAGAAATCAGGTGAGAGTCAGGTTTCCCACCACTTGATTAGATTTTGATGTTTTGTTAAGAACAAAACACATACTCTCCATTTAAGGAAAAAAAAGCTTAAATCATGGGATGGAAAATATTTTAATGTTATTTTCTGGGCTAGTATATAATAATGCATGCTGTGTCCCACTTCTCAGCTGGTTAATGCTCATTTTGATAACCAGTCCTGTAATTTTGGGTAGGCTGTTTCTGTGTGATAGAAGTATTATATTACTAAATGATAACCAGCAGTATTTGCTTCTGTATCACCATAGTGTATCATTTGTGGAAATGTTTACTTTACTGATAGTTGTGTCAGCTTTAGTTCCCAAGATATCTGGCTACTGATAAACACTCCTAAGAAGCCAGGTAACAAATTATATTACATAGTTCAGAAAAAAGAGTTGTAACAAAAGCATTTCCCTCTGTTAAAATAAGCCAGAAGTTTCACACAGAAGATCACAGGAACAGCACCTAAAACCAGATGCCTTTTGCCTATCAGGTGAGCTTCGCCTCTCTTGGAAAAAAGTGCATTGTTAAATATATATAAAGCTTTAACTGACATTAGACGTGAAATTAGAACTTTCTGGCACAATTACAGCAAATGCTTTTTAAGACCTGTAACTCATGCCCACTGGAGGATCCTTAAAAATTTAAAAGCTGGTCAGTAAAACTTTGTACTGTCCTTTGTTGAGCTGTCTGCCATTTAGATCAGAAAGTTCTAGATTTGTGAAGTTTTAGTATTTTTCATTTACACAAGTTCCTGGCAGTGAATCATAGTTGGAGCTGATATTTATTTACTTTAAGGCCATTGTACACAGCCACAGATACAGTTCAGCCTGATCAGTGTGCTGGTAACAGAGGATGGTTGTGGGAGTGCTGCAGAAATCCCGTGTAGTGTTGGTGGTGCTATTACTCACTGGCTGCTGACTGATCCAAAGTTTCTAACCTTATCTGGGTGTTTTGTGTCAGTAAATGTGCAAACAAACTGACCATATTCCCTGCCTCACAGGGAATATCTTCACAAATGCAGCTGGTTTATTAAAGACTGTATACATATATTTGTATGCAAACCAGAATATATATTATGTTTTTTAATACTTCAGGTGTTCCTGACTCTTTGATAGAAATGTGATATACTAGATAGAGAGTACTGGGCTCAGGGAGAGGAGACCTTGGTTCTCTTGGCTTTGCCTTGTCCTGTTGTGTCACTTGCATTCTCTGTGCTCTGGTTGGTTAATATACTTGGAGATACTCTGATAAAACATAATTCTATAAAACAAGGAAAATACCACTTTATTCCTCTTTTTTTTTGGCATTGTAACTAAATGTTTGTGCTGCGGACTATGCCACTTTCCAAATGAAGCCCAGTCCAGGTCAGAAGTGAATAGAAATTTTTCACTAATGTGAAACATAGCTAAAGCAAGCTCTCCTTTCCTTGGACGGATTAATGAGCAGAAGTTTAACAGCAAATTTCACAGTGAAAAATTAGAATAAAAGCTGTGTTGCATATACAACATTTACCTGTCGAGTGCTTAACATTTGAGCAAGATTGTAGTTTGCCTGCAACACCATTCTTGGCATAGCAGGCAGTCATACTCCCCTGCATGTTGTTGTCTTTGGCTGGCTGAATTCTCTCAGTTGGAACTCCTTGCCTAGGCTGCTCCTGTAGCAAAGCAGCTGCCCTTACTCAAAGATAAAGCAAGAGACACCCATGATATCCTTCTAAAAGGCACTTGCTAAATCAGGATCTCCATTGTTAGAGCTCATGAGTTGTATAAATGCATGTTCATTGTGCCGGTTGTTTTATTTCCTGAAACAGTCAGGATCAGGGACAGAAGGATGATAGGGAAAAATCATTCAGGGATGTTAAACTTTCCTGCTGAGACTGAAGAGTAATTCTATCATCTTCTTTATTATGGTTGCAGAACATTTGATGTAAAATACTTTGAAAAACTAGAATTAACTCAGAGAATATATTCTATAGAATTTATTTCTAAAATATTAAATCTGATGACTATTTTTTTAAAATGGTAGAAAGCTGTTATTTTCAAAACAGAGTTACATGTTCCTTGGTATGAGAAATCTCAGCATTTGCCTTTTCAGTGTTTCCAGGGGTTTTTAATATTCTTAATTTTGCTATTCTCTGTCATCATTGTCCGCATGAAAATTATTAATTGTCCGTTTTCTCCAGGAAGTGTCAAATCCAAAGCACGAAGTGAAGTGATGACCAAGTGCAATTTAGTTTCAAAGATGTCTTAGTGAACACATACTTGAGTTCTTCACAAGTTCTTCCTTCCCCTGTCTCTTCCCACTCCTAAATCCAAGGCAATTAATGTTGTTGCTAATAAATATATCAGATTATTGTTTCCGCCTTAAGGAGGAAAGTTATAACATCCTTGAGGACTTTTCTGCTACCCCAGTGGCTGATACCAAGAATTTTACTTTTTATATGGAACATCCAATTCATGAAACACAGGTTCTGCAGCCTTAGTATTTTCTTTTTTAATGCCTGCTTGCCTTCTTTCCTCTTGGTGTTCAGCAGGTCTGTTGTACAGCAAGACTTTTCATTACAGTCCTGCACAAGGACAACTCCCCTGGCCTCTGTGCTATGAATTAGATCTTGAAAAGCCAGGTTGGACGTGGCTTTGAACAACTAATCTAGGGCGTGGCATCTTTGCCTAGGGCAGGGGGGTTAAAGGTGATCTTTAAGGTCCCCAAATGGGGCCATTCTTTGATTCTGTGAGTTAAAGTGATTATTGCTCTAGGGCCGTACAGTCTTTGCGGTCGGCGGACACCCAGAACTCAGGAGGTCCCACTGCCTGGAGAACCTTGTTCATGGTGCTTTATATTGCAGCTTCTCCACTGAGAGAATGAGAGTCCTTCATCCAAGGCTAGGCATGGGACCAAAAAAAATGTTGAAGGGCAAACTTCGTTCTTTATTTACTCAATTATCTTAATTTGGATCTTCTTTCCTGAATGAATGTCCACCAGAACCAAGTCAAAAGAAGTTTGCCGCTCATGTACGTTCCTCTCTACTTTTCCAACAAACCATGAAGATGGGATTAGCTTTTCATGATAGACAGGAAAAATGGAGGAAGATACAAATGCATGTCATTGTTCTAACACAAGGATGGAGATAATCTTTTGTCTTGAAGCACTAGAGTGAGTGGAGCATAGACAGGACAGTTTAGAGGAAAAGATGAAGGCAAGAGACAGATTGATGAGGACTATTTTTCTTCTAAAGGACAAAACAAAGTATTACATATCAAAAAAAAAAAAGGAAAAAGGGAAATTAAGATCTCTCCAAAACAAGGATGGAAAAGTATATGCATATTCACTAGAAGTTTGCCCATGTTAGATCATAATATTGATTCTATTATTTAATATACTTTAAACCAAACATAAACAGTACAAAGAGGAAATGCCATTTTTCCAGACCAGTTGTATGCAAGTGGCCATTAAATAAAAGACTTATCCAAATGCATGGGGTAAAAACTACAAAGCAAAGCAACGCTCTAGGAGCATTTCTACCATGTCCTTTCTTTGCCTATAGCAATTACAAAGTCATGTTCAGGATCTTTTCAGTTAACTGGTCCCAAGCACATACTCTCGTATAACCAATTTCTCAGACAACAAGAGATACTAAAAGCTAAAAATGACACCTATTTCATCTTTATTAGCATTTTAGTTTGGGATTTTCCCATGAGACTTAGTACATTATGGCAGGAAATTATTTTAGTTTTCTCCATCCTAAACTTAAGATCTTAAGAATGAAATTTTGAGTTAGAGTGGGGATGAAGGTTAACCTTGCTGAGGTACTGGGGGATCACTGTAATGATCTGTTTGTGAGTCTCAAATACAGATTCAGCACCAGTTTTGAGCTTCTTGAAAAGATCAGCGTGTGCACTGGCAGCTGAATTTTTTAAAAACAAAACTTGAAGCAAACATGCTGGTTTCTTTCAAACTATTTCACACAAATAACACCAGTTCTCAAATGCACATGTAAACAGTGCTTAACAACTGGGCCCTTCTTTGAATTGACTGACTGTAGGCACTTCTATGGAAGTACATCTGAAGTGTAGTTTGTGAAACATGTTAAAAAAGTGTTTGATGTAAAATAAGCGCTAGACATTTAACAGTGCAAAAATAGTCAAAATCTGTAGATTACAAATCCATTCTGAAGAGCCTCAGCCTGTAATATTGTCTTAGTACAGTTGATCATTTAAGTTAAATTGTATTCTGGTGTAATAACCTTTTACAAATAAAATTATTAATACAAATGTACTGATTAATACCTGTTAACATAAAACATGGCTAATTGGTTATTTTGATTTGTTTCCATCTACAGCTAATAGATATTTTGTTAAAAAAAACCAAAAACCAACACTTTTTATATGTTTAAAGTTATTTTCATTGTTTTAACAAATACAGACTATGTAACATTTACACTGTCTAGTCCAACCCTGTCTTTCAGGAGGTTCATCTCTCTCTCTCTCTCTCTCTCTGTGTATATATATATATGTATATGTATATATATATATATATTTCCCCATAAGAATATAAAATTGCTTTTGAAATTTTTGTTGGCAAGTGGTAAATAATACACCATGGCATAGATTCAAAAGCACTTAAGCTGATGGTCTTTCAGACAGATAATCTATTCAAACGGGACTAGTAAAATTGTGGTGTAATTGCAGCCATTTGTTTAAAATTTGTACATTACTTCTAACTTGACTAATTTCTGAGAAAAATAATTATGTTAAGTACTTAACATTTTCCATTACAGATTATCTTGCGTACTAAAATAATGGAGATCTCAAGAGTAAAGCAAGATATTTAATTGGACTGCTGCTTTAAACTGAAGAAGCGAAGGGAAAGAAAGTTCATCTTAAAATCTGTACATGGAAATAATTTTAAGCTTCATGAACTACACATTTCCTTAATTTCCTTTTTTTAAACAAGTTGTAACATCAAAGATGCCAAAGGGTAATATAAGCTACAATAATATTCAACAGAACTTAACCTAGACCTTACGTTGTAATAATTTATTCAAATTAACTGTATTCTTCTGTATTTATATTTTCGGTATTTATTATGAATGATATGGAATTTGATGTATTTATTGTGGCTTATTACTGCAGTGTATATATTACAAAAATGAGCATTTTTAAGTCTTAACATTAGTTTTTTTTGTTAATTAGTGGCACTTGTATCAGCTGTATTTTTATTATATATTGTACAATATATATTGTCCATTTGTTTGCAATGAAGTAAAACAGGTTTCTACGTTACATCATGGCTGCCAGTGCATTGTGCGTCTTATTTCTGCTCTGCAGTCACCAGAGTCCTTTCTCAGCTGAGAGAACCAGAATTAGTCCTGCACCTCCTCCCCCTGACCTATAGAGCCTCCAAAGACACTCTGAAAGTTCAGGCATTTCTCCCATTCCTCATAGTCTGACAGCATAAACCGTTTGTGTAGAGGGTTTCTTTTTGTGTTTTTAAGTATTTTTATGCCAATTAAATTAAAGAAATAAACCTTGTTAGGTATATCCATTTGCCCTTTCGTGATACTACTGCCTACACTTTTATTTGGTCAGTGAAATAAAGTACCTTATTCACCTGCGCCTATCACAGTGAATTTAATAATGTTTATTATAAGGTAATGAAACTGTTTTCAAGAGCTGTTGGAATAAAATTCTGCAACAGCTCTCTCTGGTGGACAATTTGCAGTAATGTTACACAGCAAGTCATTTCAGTGGCTACACTGGCATATAATAAAGCATATTACTACATTTCAGGACAACTGCTTATTTTGAAAACTGCCAATCAACATTGCTTCATTAAGAAAATAATTAACAACCACAGATCGCTGTCCTATTTTCATTCTGGCATTTATTAAATTGAGCTGTACATTTATAAAAGTTGTCCTTAAGTGTGCTTGAATGATAAATTACATAATAGGTAAATTATTTGAATTTAAAAAACTGATAAAGATCAGATGTGGTTCTCCAGATTATAAAAAAAGTTCTCACAGGGTTTAAGGTATCATTTGTTTTTAGCTTGTTAGTTACACAGAATGAAACCAATTAACATCTGCTAGCACACTGCTTTTGGGATTGCCATGAACAGGGCTGTTCCAGGGCTTGCTAAGCCATACTGACACAAAAAATGTCATAAAACAACTTTAAACAGTGGTGTTCTAATTGAAGATACCAGCATGCCAATTCAGAACTAAGAAGATTTAACACTAAGGTTCACTTCTATGTTATCTATTAATAGTACTCACGTTATCTGTACTCACCTTAGAGAAAACCAGCAACCACTCCCAAGGGTGATAAACCAAAGTCCTCAGGTGTGGCGAATTCCCACTGCAGTGACCGTGGGGTAACCAGGCAGAGCCACAGCCAAGCAGTGGGGACTGCTTGTTCACACGCAGGGGCTACCTAGAGCTCCAGGCCCCAGAGTCCCAACATGTTTAGGACCTGCTTTGTCCTGCTGGGAGTAGGGCTGAGTTGTCCTTGCCTGAAATCAAGCCTTCTTCAGCACTTGTGATTACTGCCCTGAATTATGAGAGAGCATGGTGAGATGCAGGTTAACCTGCCAGATTTTATACAGCAGTCTGATTGGTGTATGACTTTTTACATGCTGTATGTGTAATAGTATTTATCTTTTTTCCCCTTCATAGGGGCAGAAAAGAGCATATTACCATTGCTGAAAGTGCTTTAAATAACAAAAAAGAAAAAAAGACATAAAAGAGCCTCCCTGCAGATTTTCAGCATGCCACCTTCAGGAGAACATTAACAACATCCAGAAGATGCTGCTGCTTTTTTATTAAATTACAAAAAAATAACCAAAATCCAACTTTTTAGATTTCCAGTCATATTTACAGATCGTCTATTGCTCTTGTAGTATTATATGTCTACATATATATATACATACAGACACAGACATATGTATGAATATGTGGAAGTGCTATACTCAATGTAGACACACAAGTTAATTTGAAAAAAGTAATTTAAAGATTCTGTTCACAGATCTTGTCTCTTTTCTAGCAGGTAGTAGGAAGTCCAAGACTGAACTGCTGCTGTACTAAGTACTGCAAAAATACAAACTAAAATGTCACTTATGGTTTAAAGAACAAATAGTTAAACATATTTTTTAAAAAATTAGGAGTATAATATGAATTTTGTCTGATTGACCTATGTTAGGTCAGAAAAGAATTCTCAAAAAATTAAAGGAAAAATCTTAGCAGACAATTTTTAAATCACAGAATTAATTTTCCCCTTCTACACTTAGAACTAAAGGCAAAATACAATAACTGGCTGAACTGCTATACTTAATCTTTGCAGAAAACAAGAATGACAACTACATATATTGCCATATCTGCTATGATATGGTCTTAGATTATCAGTTAGGGAAAAAAAAAAAGGAAGCGGAGCTTGTGTAGCATTGCTCATGAAGGGATTCCTCATTCCCAGTGCAGCAGAACACTTGTTTCCTTACAGTTCAAATTATACCCTGGTTTGGAACACTACCTCTAAAAAAAAAACAAAAAACAAAAACAAAAACAAAAACCTCCAACAAAACAAAACAAACAAAAAACCCAAACAAACAACAAAAAAACCCCCCAAAAAACAACAACAAAAAAACAACAAACAACCCCCAAACCCACAAAAAACCAACTGGTAGTGAGTAGATAGTAAATGTTTAACATATGCATATTCCAGTCTGACAAGTTTGTAAGAGATACCATTTGCATGTAGAAATTACCATTTAGTGATAGTAAAAATAATAAATGCATTTTTTGCATAACAGGAACTAAGAACTAAAGAACAAGTTGTTTTAAACCAGTGAGCTAAATATTTTGTCTTGTTCCTTGAACACCAAGTTTCCATTTCATACCTGGGGTTCAACACAGCACAGCTTCTCTCTCTGGAATTTCCCATCCTCTATTCATATTGTTCAACAATTTTCTCATTGACCTGCATTCTATTCTTCCTCAATTCCTCCAGTTTGTCAAGAGCATTTGTTGCCCTTCCAATATTGGTCTGATCTGCAAAAGTAATAATCCTTTGTATTCCATTACCAAATTAAAACATTTATCAGAGGACACAGGCAGTGCTGTTCTATACAACCTTCCCCAGTTTCACAGTGGTATTAATAACCCTTCCCAGTACAGTCTTTTCAACAATTTCTGTTCACCTTTATTAAGTTATTTTAAGTTGGACAGCTTTAACTTCACAGCCTATTCTCACAGGTGTCACCAAAATCCCTACAGAAGCCAAGATGCAACTCAAAGGCATTATCAAGCCAGAAAAATAAAGTTAATGCTTCCAACCAATTATCACTGATCCTTGCTTATTTACTTTTTTGTCCTTTTAGATGACTTAGAACTACTGAAAGGATTTCTTCTTGCTTTTATTCAGAAACGGAACTCATTAGGTAGATACCAAATTATCCACAGACAGGCTGCCCTCCCTCCATTAGAAGTAAAAAAACCCCACATATCATCATCCAGACCCTATACCTAAATTAGCATTTATCTGTAATGATATTATTTATTCACCAGGAAAAAAGAACAAATTTATTATTAATGTGTTTTTCCTATTCAATCTTTAATACCCACCCCTTCAAATCTATTCTTAGCTTTATATTCAATCATGGATCTAAATATTTTTGTCTTTAAGATTTTAAAAAATTGATTATATATTTGATTATGCTGTATTATTTTCTATAGTTAGCAGAATAGTTAGGAAGGCCAAGGTCTCACTCGGACTGATAAAACTGAGGTCAGTCATTTGTAAAAGGGGAAACAAGAAAAGAAAAAACCATGCAAGTGTTTGCACAAGAAATGATGTACGGCTGACATTAGAAACCTGTGAGGTAAACATTGCAAAAATCACTGAAAAGTAGGGAGAAAAACTGAGTTTAGTAGATAACATGTAATTTAAAAGCAGTAACAAACAAAATGCTGAAAAAATGTTAAGCAGCTTGGAAATCTATTACAAAATAACTTTGTCATAAATTTTAAAAGTTCATAAAATATAAAAATCTGTACAGGTAGTTTTGGCTAAACAAAAGATTAGTGTCAGAATAAGCAGATTTTCCATCAGAATAACCATAAATACATATTTTAGTGAGAATTACTTTTTCCTTCTACAAAAGAACTGACTTGCTAGAAGCTGAGCACAGTGTGGTAGCCTATTTGGCTTTTACCTGACAGTCAAATATTTAGTTTTTCAAGTGAAGGAACTTAAAAACCATTGAGAAAGTGTCACTGAGTAAAGTAAATTACTAAAAAAAAATAAGTCAACCAAGTGAGCGCAAAAATATAAAGTGTATTGGGTTTTAGACAGTAGACAATAATTTCTTGCAACTCTACAGAGAAAAATCAGTCTCCTTCAGAAGTACTTACAATATGTGAAAAAACAACATACATATGGCCCCCAAGGTGAAAGAGGACTAATAGGATCCATAAATCAGTGGTCAACATATAAAGTCTTATCACAGAACTATTGTAAACAAAATATAATCGGATCTCAATTATCTTTGGTATAACAGACTCCTTGGGAATCTGATGACACATTTTATATCCAACTTCAGAGGAAGAAGAAACTTTAAACATTCTGCATTTAAAGTATCACTTAAAAAATGCAGTATAGGCATATGATCACAGTTCAGAATGGATCTTCTCTTTTAATGAAATGCCTCTGGCCAACAGGTACCAAATCTTAATTGTTCTGGCCAAAGATCCACTTCTGGAAGGGGTCTGATGGATTACAGGATGCCAAACTCGGATGCTCTCCATTTCCTGTAAGGCACATATGTAGTGCTGCATTGTACACAGTTTGATCCTAAAGTGAGGAAAAAAGGAGGGAAAAAAAAGTGAACAATGAACATGCTATTTTTCCCCATTGATTTTCCCCCATGTTGATTGCTAAAGATCATACAGATGATGCAGAGGGAGTTATCAAACAGATAAAACTAGTATGCAAGTGCCAACTTGTTTTGTTTAGAAAACTTAGAAACTTTAAAAGATACAAAACATCTGAACTGGCTTCCATGTGGATGTCCAGACACACACTAATGGATATCAAATTTTTTTTCAAGTGACACTCCTACTAATGAAATCAAGTTTTGATCTGGTAACTGAAAAGCCGAAGCTACCTACATTTTTCTCCCAAAACTAAACTTCCTCTTCTTTGGCTTCAAGCTCGGGTTTGTTGACATTTTTGCTTCTATTTGCAATCCAAAATGAAATAATATAAAAGAGCACTGCTAAAAATACCAATTCACTGCACATACCTTTTGGTGCAGCCATTGCTCCTCTCTGACAGCAAAGGTTTTCTGGCCTTTGTAGCTGCACTCTCGAAGCTGCACAGGTCCCTTAGAAGCATGTAGACAAAGCTCCTTCTGAATGTTATGTCGAATTTCATGGTGTGCAGAATATTCAAAGTACTATTCAAATAATTTTTAAAAATTTCAGTAAATAAAACCAAACAAAAGTTATTAAACTAAATTAAGTCCTTGAAATTCCCATATACAAAGTAATAAATTTCTTTACTTATTCAATAATTTGAGAATACAGAATAATTTATCTGTTTTTTAGCATACACCCTTTAAAACTGTTTGCAAACTAAAAGCATTTTTTAATACTAATGCAATGCTAATTTAAACTTATATGTATAAATTGCAGATGGCACTTGCTGCATATGTATTATGATGCAAAATCTCACTGTGTGCTCCCACGCAGATCATATATAATTCAAGGAGACCAGCCAAAGATAGAGAGATAGTTGCACAGATAAGAAATACCAGAATTTAACTTTAAAAATCTGTGTTCAAATCTGTGGCTGGATTTTGTTTTTCCTTGGAGCAACCAAAAAAAAAGAAAAAAANTGGAACAAAACTGATTCCTGTATACCAACTTTTTCTACTACTCTATGTAAACAACAGATGTGAACAATAGGATGCTGTTATGTCCTCTTGTGAGCTAGCCATTAGAAAAGTAATATAAGCATGTACTTGTGAGTTAATTTTAGCATTATTTCCTGACAGCACAGTACTGTTAAGGCTCAGGAATTCTAGGCTACAATTTGGTTTTAACAGGGATTTACTTCTAACAGAGACACCCCTGTTCTTTTCTACCTCTAGCCCTACCCTAACATCCCAGTTTCTCATCCCTCATTTAACTGCAGAGTTCTATCATTACATCCCACTGCCACTGGTTCTTGTGAGCTGCCTTCACCATGACTGACTTAAGACCAGGCTCAGTTACTCCCCTGTGGCTTTCAACCATCTGTCCAATTGGTCAGCAATCTCCTCCTCACTGCCTTGGAATCTGGGAATAGCACTGAGAACAACACTGAGGAACCAACAGGCACCTCCCTTTTAAGACTGTGACCAACATTAATCCCTGAAATAGGTACTGATAGGAGTGACCTGCTTAGTCACTCAGCTCTCAAACATAGTAATTTACTCTTAGTCTGGTAATCTCACTTAATCTGTCCTGATTTGTCTTTTGAACTTGAAAATCTCTGCAAGCACTGAAAATATGACTTGAAAGCTAGGTTTAAAACTTCATTAGTTTTGGATATTGACATGGGCATGTTCCCAGCCCCAGAATATTCTAAAAAGAAAGACTAATATAGAACTGATGGACAACTCTGACAATTAGGTTCTCTCTTCCACTCCCTTCTGCCATCTCAAATACATGGACAAAGGTGACAGCATGGAAAAGATCAGCCTACATTGATAAAAATCTGGTAAAGGATGGAAAACAACTGAAAACAGAGCATTGTAATGAGAAGGGTTAAGTAAGCAAATATGCGTCTCTCAAGCATTACCAGAAAAACCAGTATTAAAGTTCTCTGAAGGCTGGCATTTAAAGGGCTTCAGACTGTTATTTTATGGCAGGAGGAAAAACAAAAAACAACACTTCAAAGAATAGAGTTTTAGTACAGTCCAAGATAACTTAGAGGGAGAGAACAACAGAAGCATACAGCAGATCTCTTAATACAATGTCTTGGTACAGTGTTTCCAAATTAATGACTGTGACAGTGTGAAAAGGCTCTTACAGTGTTAATCCACAACAGAATAAAAACCCAAGTTGGATACTGTAAGAAGCTAACATAAGAGGGTAGTTCTTAATCTAGACAGCATGTCATCTCCCACAAAAATGGATTAGGAAAGTATCAGATACCTAGGATTATGTGTCTGAATTTTCACAGTGCCATCAATGGGTGGCTTTTAATATTGGAAAAAATGTATTAATGCCCCCAAAGTAACAATAATATTCTAACAAAAACTTTAAAACCCTTCCTGATGTTCGGTTATCAAGGATCTACAGTTGATAAATTCTATTAATTCTTAAAGGCAACAAAGAAGTGTGCATTTCTGGGCAGGAAAGGGGACGTTCCTTTTATTACTATTACAGTAGTGACTGAAGGATTCAGTATCTGACATCTATTGCAAGTTATATTGCAGAAGGAACAGAGCACCATTGCTGCCTCCAAGAGCTATGCACCAAAATGTCCTCTTGAACAAATGGAATCACGCTATTCACTTGCATTAGCCAGTACAGGATAGGCCACTTTGACCTCACACTACAAGGCTGCAAGAGTGATAGGGCAGGTGGCTCAGGCCTGGACACTTGGTCTCCCATTGGCTGGATTCCAACCAACATCGTCCTTGACAGTGCGAGTCCTGGTGACAGAGAAAGAAGCAATAGGAGGAAGCATAAGGAAAGGAAGAATTAAGACAACACTTACAAGACAGGAGTAAGGGTAGATGAAAAGATTTTGCACAGAAAGAACAGGTCAAGTGAAGCAGTGCAACTGTGTTTGAAATCTGAATTTGTATGCTGAACTTTAAACATTAGAAGTGGGACACAAAGAGTGCCATGAAATTTTCCTTTAATAATATATATAGGAATTAACTATTAAAGAAAAAAAAAAGAAAAAAACCCAATGAGGTAGAGAGAGAGAGAGACTGCACTTTAAAAATCAGTCCATTTGCTAAAATAAGTTAAAAGCCTTTATATAGTAAAGCTACAGCAGAGGAGATCATAAAAATCAGGTAGGAAATATTTTACCTGATTTCCTCCAAGTCCATGACAAGAATACATAATCAATGGTTTGCCACCATGGTTATTTTCTCCAACATCCAGACACATGTGGTTACCTATATTTTTTAACTAAAGAAAAGGTGTTATCAGGATAAAAAAATGATGATGAAAAATGGATGATGAAAAATTAAACTGTCTCACTCATATAGAAAACTAACCTTTAGTTTAACAACAATCACAGATGTTAGTTCATCTCTACTTCTCCTATGCTGAAATCTAAAAATCCTGTTCTCTCAGTTAATCTTTTCTAACTAAAAGCCTAGTAACTACATAACCATATATTGAATTATTAGTCTACTCGTATACAATGTTACTGTTACTCAAATTACAGAATGTTTGAACAGATACACATAAAATATTCAAAACTGGAGGAAGGGGAAGTTTTATTTGCAGTTACATGCTAAACATTCACAGTCAAGCTAAGAATTATTACTTAATATTTTTTTGGTTTCAGCAATGCAATGTCTAAAGTTATTTGACAGTGAACATGACTACTGACATAAATGAAAAATGAAAATTACACAGCTATTGACAAAGCTATAAAATATTCAAATGACAAGGTATGCAGAAGAGATTCTTTGTCCACAGTAGTGACAGGAAACCCTACAGCAGTTAATGATAGCTAAAGTCTAAAAACCATGACTAAGGTAGCACAAAAGATTAGCAAACCTCCTGGACTATGAAGACTATAGAAAATACTTAAAATTAAACTTACATATCCAGAAAACAAAGGATTCAGGTCTGGCACATATGCTTCGGGATAAACATTATTGAGGTACCAGGTAAAATTTTTACACTGCAGACGCTGCCTTAAATCAAGTCTTTTTGAGATGTCTCCAAATGTTTTCTGTTAGAGTTGGGGAAGTATAGAAGAATGGAAGATAAATACATTAACATTATTGATATCAATTTTATACATGTAAAGTTATGATATTCTGTGTTGTAGTATTAAAAAAGTTTTAAACTTCATTTGTTGATTTTTTTTTTCTTATTGATGCTGTACTATTAGATATTTGTGAAGGCGGAAAAACAGCCTCTGGAAGACAACTCTAGATTCTAGCTGGACAGAAAACTTACAAAATAAATAAGCCAACACCCAGCGTCCCTTGAAATTAGCTGAAGTTTCTAAGCAGATACATATAGATGGTTATCCATCATTGAATAAGCTTTATTCTGCATCTGAAGAACAACAAAATCTGCTTTTTGAGTAAAAATACCAAACAACTTAAGACTAATAAGCCATTATGTTTCTCACTCCAAAAAATAAGTTAGTTTACATTGTCTATGCTCAGTAGTTTTTCCTCATGCTCTTCTGGTAGCTGCAGAAGCTGCTCAATGCAAATAACACAGGATTTTAGAGAATGTATAAAAACCCCCACCAATAAAAAAAACTCACCATTAAAAAAAGAACACTATCACCACCCAAACACTTTTGTTTTTTCATGCTTTTTGGGGGGGCTATGGCATTAAGCAAACTGAACTCTGTCTTTTCATTAAAACATCTAGAATCCTTACGTACTTTGTCAATAAATAACTTTTGCTCACCAAAACTTTCAACGCAGCAAGTGTGATTTCTAATACCACCACCACCACCTACTTGTTTCACAATTTTTGCTGCCTCTGTGTTTCTTCTGTAAAATATTTCTTTATACTCGTCCATCCACACTTCTGCAAGGCGAACTTGATTACGTGTGATCACTTGGGTACCTTTTGGGAAAGTGTGGGGACTCTTGCTGCGAAAGACATGGCCAACAACAGAGCAAGGCATGATCTCCAACTGTCCACCACATTGCCATACCTAATAATAACAGTTAGTGAGTAAGTGCACTGCAGGTAGAATTAAGGGGGTGGAAAAAAATTCAGCAATATTATTGTTCACCAGAAAACATCAAACCACTAGCAAGGGGTACAATATATCAGGCATGCCTTAAGTGAATTCCTAATTAGGTAAACTTAGGAAACATACATTTCAGTTATCAACCTTAAACATATTAAAAGAAGTTAAAATCAGTTCAGTAAGCATGTTTGTATTTTATTTCATAAGTAATTAGTAATTAATTTTTCCATGTCTTAGTTGGCTGATTCAGAAGATCTAATACTAATTTGTCCTCAAAACCCCTGTACACTGTCAGCATAGAGACAATTGCTAATTAGGGAGCTAAACTTACTCTGAAAGACATTTCTATATTTTCACCTCCCCATATTTCCATTTCTTCATCATAGCTTCCAATGTGTTCAAAGTAGTCTTTTGATACTGAAAAAAGACCTCCAGCAAAAGTAGGTGTTCTGCAAAAACAAAATGTTATTGAGGAAGGATTCAAATATGTAGTGTTTTTTAAACAGAGATGTAAAAGCATGGTATAACTGATCTAGGAATTTTCCACACATTTATCAGTGTTTCAGTGCAGTGGTGCATTTTCCTGGCATACGTAATACTTCTAGCAATTAAATCTGCCCACATGGAGTCTCATTTGACAGTTTTATTGTCACTTATTAACAACTTGTTTAGACTAATGACTGCTGCTATAAAAAACAGCATCAGGAAAATCAATATATTTTCCCTGTATGGAGGATATCAAGTAAAGTTATTATTCTTACAGGAACTGTCAGGGGCCAAAGCAGGTACAATTATCATCAAATGCACTCCTGTATCAGCCTGGTATTTGGGTGCTCTGATCTTTTTTGTCATTCTTTCAAGTATGATGAATGTGAAGCCAGAATCTGTGGTATTGTCTCTGAAAATAATCCTCCTCTGCCTCCTCCTGCTAGGATTATAATAAGCAATAGAAATTGCTTTTTTTTATATTCCTAGTGTACATACAAAAAAGGTAATGCATAGAAAAAAGGTAACTGTCTTAAGGGGCCTGTATTTTTATGAAAGCTATAAAATGTGGTTCTTAAAGTATTACAAAAAACATCTAAGACACTAAGATGTCTGATTATACTTATCTGAAGAAATAGTTTATTTACAAACTGCTGTTCATAACAAAACCCCCATGAAAACAGAATTTAAATAGTATTCAAATCATGTTTACCTAATTGGATAGGTTTCATCTTTTCTTCTTTTATTTTCATGTTTAGGAAGAGACTCCCATCCAAATGACAAACTCCAATCAAAATTTCCTCTGTTGTGGCTGTGCCCATAAGGAGATGGTTTGCTGAATTCAAAAGTATTGAGATCTATAGAAGCAATGTCAGGGCTTACAACAGCAACAGGGTTCTCAGCTATTCTTGCCAATAATGGCTCTAACCAGCCATAAAAGCATTCACCTGTGGAGAAAATGGGAACAACACTGAATTTTTACTTGGCTATGAAGTAAAGAGAATTTGTCAACATGTCCAGCAAGCCAACAGGGACTGCTTTTAAATAGCATTGCTAATTATACTTTCAATAATATGAAACAGCAATAGGGAGAACGATATACTGCAAATGTTTATAATTCATAAAAAATCTGCAACATAAAATCAAAGACAACAGCATTATAAACCAGACCTGGCATACAGGTTACACTTACAGTGAGCATCCAGAAAGGTAAGGGTCTCTGCTGTTGCTACTGAAGCTCCCAACAACCGTGCAGTGATTAGACCTTTTCTCTCCTTCTGACGGACTACTTTAACTATTTGAAACTGTTTCACATATTCATCTAGTTTATCATGCAGGTATTCTAGAACAAGGAAGCATATACAGAGAATAAACATGCCCAAAATTTTACATTATTAAACTAACAAGATAAAAAAATCATTAACCCCAGAAATTACCTCAACATCAAAACCACAGAAATTCCTAACTGCTGAAGGTTATTTTTAGGGGCTGAATTTTCTTGAGGGTAGGAGTGTAGGAAGAGGTGACTGGCAGAGAACAGGAGATGGAACACTAAAAATATTCTAAATGAGAAAGGACATACTAGTACATCCCTGCTGCAGTATTAACAATTTGAATATCAATTCAAACTCCATTTTCAGAGCAAATGGGTCATGTACCTATGTTATCTGCAGAACATGCAGATAACATGCAGATAACATGCAGAACATTCTTTCCTTAATAATGGCACATTTATGATTTACAGTTTTCAAAGGCTCCAATATATAAAACAGCAACAGAAGCCATGTAAAAAAAAACTACTTAAATGTTCAAGGTTTGAGAAACCCCACATCCCTCAATAAACATTCCACATCACCTTCCGTACTCTGCCCATCCTTAGTATTAAACTGTACTACTGAACATACTTCACATCCAAGTGTGTCAGTATACTAAATACAGACTTACAAAAATAGCATAAATACATTAATAGGAACATATTTGTATAGACATGTTCCTCTAAAATTAAGCATATAAAGTTTTTTCAACTTGCATTTGTGTTCCCACTCAGTGTACAGTTAACTATTTTTGAGAGTCAGCTGGAGCATTGAAGATTACTTTTCCAATAAATAATCTTACTTTCTTGTAAAGACACTGCTCTTCATATTAATTAAATTAATTTACATAAAGACAATCACTATGATAAAATGCAAATTGCTATAAGTAGCAGCCAATTTGTACTTGTATACTTTGTTCTATAAATTGCAATTGGTTTGAAGCACAAATTCTAATTGTCATGCAACCGGTTACACAGTTAAAGCAGTACTAGAACTGGAAAAACCAGAAATGGAGTTTAAAAAACTATGAGCACAAGAATTTCATATTTGACTCCCTTACAGAAAAAAAAGATGGGGAAGGACTATTTTATATTTTAAAGAAAAAGAAAGGAGCAAACCCACTTAGAAAAATACCATTATACATATCAATGGTGGTAAAGAGATATCCTCTGAACCAACTTATCGGCAACCCTAACAGGTCTTCAACTAAAAAAAAAAAAATAAAAAAAAA
>VXBX01005472.1:701424-714163 GCA_013400415.1 Scytalopus superciliaris
AAAAAAAAGGTGAAAGTAGACTTCTTACCATCTCCACTGGCATCATCCACCAAAATGATCTCCTTTAGCAGTATGGCAGGAGATGTATACATCACACTGTGAACAGTTCTGAGCAGAGTAGACCACGCTTCATTATGAAAAACTATTATGATACTTGTGGTTGGCAACGGTGGGCAACGCTTAAACTTCTGGTCAATACATCTACAGATAAGAAAGTGTCAGGTGTTTCAAAATGGGCAACAATTTTTGACTCAAACTCTTAAAAGAAACTCTTCTCTTTCTAGTACAAAGCTTTGTAACTATGGACATTAAATATTTCAGCTTCTCTATTGTCTATCCCAGTTTTGGGGTGAAAAGCCAGGTGCTCCAACTGGAGCAGCTGTTCAAAGTATTTTTAAAAATACAGTGATTGAGACTTCTACTTGAAAACTGACTCAGTTGTGCTCTTGTCTCACAAACATTTGAGTACATTTCATATTATACCCAGGTCTTCTTCAGGAAAAAAGTTATTCTGTTGAGAGTAGCAGGTACTGACTGAGCTGACTGACAGTCACCACTACTTTCGAAATCCAAAATTACAAAGATATTTATTAGAAAAATTGAAAATATCTAATTCAGAATTTCAAAATTTTGTAGAAATACTACATAATCCCTAGGGCAGCATATCGTGCTCAAGGGGTACAATTTTAAACCCAGAGTTTTTCAAGACTGATACATCCTGATCATGGCTTTACACCCAATCACAAATTAAAATGACAACACTGTATTCTTGATTCATAAGCTGCACACTTACTGTTTACCACCTGTTAACTTTAGAGACTGGAGTGCAGTCCAAGGTAATAACCACAGCCATTGCTTCACAGAATACATAGTTATGCTCACCAGTCATGCTCTAGCAAAGATTATGGTGACCTGCACCACGTGTGTACCAGCATCAACTCAGTAAGTGCAGTCACTTTTGGCACAGATGGCTGGCAGCACATAATCCAACACTGAGAGACCAACACTCACTCTATCTTCAAGTCCTACAGTCTACACGAATAAAATTTTTCAATACTACAAGACTGCTGTTGAGATGTTCCATTACCTTGTTCAACAGTTTACAAGTTTCTAATTTATTACACTATGCTGGTGGTTTTACTAACACTGAATACTAAAAAAAAAAGGAGGGGGGGGGTGTTGTGTTTAAATTGGAGAAAAGTTTAAACCATATTTTCAGTTTTCTTCTAAGCAAAACTTAGCAGGCATCCTGAAAACTACTCAGAAATTTTAGCTTAAAGGCAAAAGCAGAAAACTTTATTTAAATATGGGTACTTTGAATTCAAAACCATGAAAGAAGCGAGCTTTTCTAAACATTCTTGACTTTGGCACTGTAGATCGTTATGTACAGCCAATCATTATGTATAGCCAGGGGACTTTCCTAAACTATCCCCTAATGCTGAACTCAAATCACTTTGCAGCCTGAATTTCTGAGAAGTTTTTCAACTATCAGGACATACATATTTCAACATACTCAGGTGGTCGAGTGTCTGGTCCAAGATCTCGGTGTAAAGAAATCCTGTCACTTGCAAATGCATTAAAACAGTGTTTCTCTTCTCCAAGCTGTTTTTCTTTCTGTTCTTCTGAATTTAAGTTGATGGTTTTAAATGCTTTACCAGAAGCTCCAGGAGCATTAGGATCTTGAAGGGGTCGATCTAGAAAGGGTTTTAGTTCCACTGCAGTATAGTGCCCTGGCAAACAGTGTCTCTCTCCAGGAATCTTAGTTTGCCTAACTGGTGCTTTTATCTGCATTTTTGGCTTTGCACCTTTGATATTGTTCATAGCATTTAACACAAGACCTAATACATGACTCTTCTTTCCAACAACTGGCTCAATCCCTGCTTCATCTTCAAAATCTTGAACACCCACTTCTCTTTGCAATAAAAATAAAAATACCAGAAAGACAAACACAATAATGCTAAACTTCCAAAGTTTCCAGTGAAAAAGTGTCTTGAATAGTCTAGATATTTTTTTCAAGGCCATTCTAGTTTTAAAAAATTTCACACGGCAACTTTCTGTCAGTGCTGTTCTTCAAAGAGGTCGCAGCATTTCTTGAAACTATACCTGTAAATTAAAACAAAAAGTATTAATTTAGACATCTAGTATATTCATCAATGGAAAGCCACAAGAAATTAACGGGGAGGAATTAATACACAATTCCCAAATGTCAAATGTTATGCATACTATATCGCTTCAAACCTATCCGTGAGACGCTCAAAATGCCCTTTCCTTGTTTTTTGTTTTGGGTTGTATTTTTTAAATACACTTCAAAAAGAAGAACCAGAAATCACTAATAAAACACTATTTCCACACAGTGCCACTACTTCACATTTATTTCCTTACCATTAAGTTGTTTAAAATTAGAGAAAAGTGCTGTTTAAAGTTTCTAGAAGCAGAAAATTTTAGTTCAGTGATGGGATAGATGGAAAACAGGTGGAAGCAGTATGTAAGTCAGAGAGAGCCACATGAAAAGTGAACTATAAAGACAGGAAGGACTTCTCAATCAACTTTTTCAACTATTTGAAAGTTTCCAGTATTTTTTTTTTAAATCTATTTCAAGATCAGTCCTAAGTAATCAGATGTCAAGTGGGAAATTCTCAGATTAATTTAATTATCTAGTTCGATGCAGACTTGAAACAGGTAAATTGGAGTAGGTTAATTTAGCCTGGGGATCAAGTAATCATTCTGTATATTTTTTCATTCACTTGTACTGCATTTTCTGGCAAGTGCTGCTGCAGCTCATCAAGAGAACACACCAAAGAGCTCTCCTCTTTCAGGAACTCTGCCACTATTGTTTTCACAGACAAGTGAAACCCACATTCAGTGGCTTTCCAAGATGAAACTATGAAAAACATTTGAGGACTACCAAAATCTAAGTGAATTGAATTAAATTATCTCTGCAAAATTGGCAGTTTACAAGAAGGGGAAATACAGCAACCAGCCTTAATTCAAGAAACAGGTTCATTTTTGTCTAAATTGCACATATGTGAACCGAGAAAAGAAATAAACAGCATCTAGCTAAAAGCCACAGTTAGTTCCCAGTTGCTAACTACTGACCACAAAATAGCAAAAAACTACTTTTCTATTCATTTTTTGAAATACAAGTAGATTCTGCATTTCTTAATTGGAGTACCATTTATTCAGGAAAATATGTAAGTCAGAGAAAACAAAAAACCAACCCTCACCTGGTGTCCTTTAAGAATTTGCAGGAGAAATTAAACATCTGAATTTCTTCACATTATACTGTATTACAAAGCTTGTGTCAGTTTAATAAACCCATACACTCAAACTACAGTACTTTTACCATAGAGTTATTATTAAAAGAATGCAGAGGGGAATTTATTACATGATTGCCATAGAGATACTAAAAGGTACCAAAAACATGCTTCACAACTCACTAAATTAAAAAGAAAACCAAAACAAAATGTCAAAACCAGTCCACTTCTGTCTCATATTATTTTCCCATTTTTCTTTAGTGCTGAAAAAGTCATACTACAGCACCTATATACTGCAAGACTAAGAATAAAACTTACTTTCCTAATGAAAGGATTGCAAGCAATTTACCAAACTGCCAGATTGAAAAATGTCTTGTTTTCTCACCACGTCTGGTGGGTTGATCTTGACTGACTGCCAGACAGCCACCCACCCACCCACTCTCTCCACTTCCTGTCCTAAACATGACAGTGGGGACAAAATAATCCCAGAATCACAGAGCATGCAGAGTTGAAAGGGACCCACAAAGATCACGAAGTCCAGCTCCCGGCCCTGCACAGGACCATCCCCAAGAGTCACACCATGTGCGTGAGAGTATTGTCCAAACACTTCTTGAACTTTGTCAGGCTCAGTGCTGTGTCCACTTTCCAGCACTTTCCACTGTTCCAGCATCCAGCCACCCTCTGAGTAAACAAGCTCTTTCTAATATCCAACTTAAACCTTCCCTGACAACTTCAGGCCATTGCCTCTGGTCCTGTCACTGGTCACCACAGAGAAGAGATCAGTGCCTGCCCCTCCTCTTCCCCTCAAAAGGAAGTTGTAACTGCAGTGAGGTCACCCCTCAATCTCTTCCAGACTGAACAGATCAAGTGCCCAGAGCCACTCCTCATACAGCTTTTCCTCAAGGCCCTTCACCATCTTATTGCCTTCCTCTGGACACTCTCTAAGAGCTTGACATCTTTCCTATATTGTAGTATCCAAAACTGCCCACAATATTCAAGGTGAGGCTGCCCCAGTGCAGTGCAGAGCGGGACAATCCCCTCCCTCGACCGGCTGGCGATGCTGTGCCTGATGCCCCCCAGAACAGGGTTGGCCCTCCTGGCTGCCAGGGCACTGCTGACTCAGATTCGACTCACCACTGACCAGGACTCCCAGGTCCCTTTCCATGGCACTGCTCTCCAGCATCTCATTCCACAGTTGGGCCATGCATCCAGGATTGCCCCATCCCAGGTGCAGAATGTGGCACTTTCCCTTGTTGAATTCCTGTGTTGAATTTCATGTGGTTGGTGATTGCCCTGTTCTCTCATTTGTCAAGGTCTCTCAGCAGGGCCTCCCTGCCTTTGAGGGAGTCAACAGCTCCTCCCAGTTTTGTGTCATCTGTAAACTTGCTTAGTATCTCTTCCAGTGCTGGAAGATGTTGAAGAGCATGGGGCCCAAGATGGAGCCCTGTGGAACCCCACTAGTGATGTCACCAGCCTGATGTCACCCCATTCACTGTTACCCTCTGCGCTCGACACATGAGCCAACTGCTCACCCACCACAGGATGTGTTTATCCAGCTGTGGGCTGGACAGTGTGTCCAGAAGGATCCTGTGAGAGATAGGGAAAGCTTTACTGAAATCCAAAATGATTGCATCAACTGGCTCCCCTTGATCATCTAGGCGGGTTACCTTGTTATGAAAGGAAATCAGGTTTGATAAGCAGGGCTTTCCTTTCACGAAGCTGTGCTGGCTGTGACCAGTGACTGCATTGTCTTTCAGGTGTTTTTCAATATCTCCTAAAATAATCTTCTCTATAACTTCACCTGGCACTGAAGTGAGACTGACAGGCCTGTAGTTTCCAGGGTCCTCCTTATTACCCTTCTGGAAAATCAGGACAATGTTTGCCAGTTTCCACTCAGCTGGGACCCCTCTGGATTCTCAAGACTACTCAAAAATCATTGAGAGAGGTTTTGAAATTACATCAGCTCACTGAGGATTCTGGGATGAATCCCATCAGGCCCCATAGATTTGTAGGGATCCACCTGGAGCAGCAAATCCTGCACAATTTCAGGGTGGACTGGGAGTTGATCATTGTCACAGTCATGGTCCTCCAGCTCAGGGCACCGAGACCCCCTCGGTGCATCATCCATGTTGAAGATAGAGGCCAAGAAAGTGTTAAACAGCCCTGCCTTGTCCCTGTCCCTATTTGTGAGGTTACCATCCTCATCCAGGCTAGTGATATTTCTATACTGTCTACTACCATTAATATATTTGAAAACACTCTTTTTATTGTCCCCCACACTTCTGGCCGGCTTCAACTCCAGCAGAGTTGTAACTAAGGGTGGTGTGATTACTTGGCAGTTACTGTCACAGGGAAAACAGACTTACAATGATGAATTTTAATTTATTGCCAATTAAAAAGAGTAGGATGGTGAGAAACAAAGACTCAAACTACCTCTCCTGGCTCAGCTTCACTCCTGCATTGCCAATTCTTCTATCTCCTCTCTCCCAAGTGCTGCAGAGGGGATGAAGAATAAGGGTTATGGTCAGCTTGTAAGACTTCATCTCTACCAGTCCTTCCCCTTCACACTTGTCCCCTGCTCCAACATGGGTTCTCTCCATGTGGTACAGTACTTCAGCATAAACTGCTCCAGCACAGGTTATCCATGGGTGGCAGTTCCTGTCAGGACCTTGCTCCTGCATGGACTCCTAATAGACTGCAGCTTTCTTAAGGGCATATCCACCTGCACTGGTATGGGGTCCTGCACGAGCTGCAGCGTGGATACCTGTTCTGGGGTGGTCCTTCATGAGTTGCAGAGAAATGCTTCTTCTCTGAAGTCTTCTCCATGTGCTGCAGGGGGAATATCTGCTCCAGTGCCTGGAATACACTCTCCCCTCCTTCTTTACTGACCTTGGTTTCTTCAGGGCTCACATTTTTCTCAGTCCTCTTTCTCACAGCTGCTGTGCAGCATGTTTTACCCTTTCTTAAATACCTCATCACAGAGGCACCACCTGCTACACTGGGTGGCTCAGCTTTGGCCAACAGTGGGTCTATGTTACAGCTGTCTGGAACCAGCTGTTTCCAGCCCAGGATGGGACGTCGGGGGGAGCAGCCCCTGATCTCTTATCACAGAGGCCACATGTGCAGTCACCCTCACCTCCCAGCCTTGCCATGAAAATGCTATAACACAATGTAAAACACTAACCATATGTACAGATTAGCACCCAGCAAGAAGACTGTCACTGCATGGGCTACAGCCTCTGCAGGTTGCTAATTAGGAATGCTTTTGTAACACCATCAAAAATAAAATCACACTACTGTTTCTCAGTGCACCAAGGACAAGCACATATGATACTAGTACATCTTAAAGCTTAGAAATCAGTAAGTGATATAAATATATCTTCCTCAAACAGAAAAAAGAAAATATCTTCTTATCCATATCTATATATTTGAAGTACCTAGTGTCAGAAGAGAAGTCTGGAAACTTCTTTATCTCACAAGCAGTCATTAGGCATAGTCAATCATGAACATAGGGAGGGAGGCATTAGCATTTGTCGGCTGCTTACTTAGTTTCCAAACATTGTTGTCTTCAAATTTTTTATCTCATTAAACATGAAATTATGTTCTCCAACTTCCTCTAGGCCTTTTCCTCTTGGTAAAGAAACTTAAATTTGTCCATGACAAGAAAAAGGTTAAGCTTTAAGGAACATGACTGGTATAAGAGATGTCAGGGGAAATGAGGTTCAAGTTAATTCTAGATAGCAACATTGACTGAAATTATGCTTAAACTGGAGAACTTAATATTTGAGCCAAATATTTACATCTGTCTCATTTTGTTTTAATGAGCTGGCCTAAAACTACTCAAAAGGGTAGAATACCAAGTGTGGCTATGCACCTGTCTCAGTACCAAAGAAATCTTTTGACTAATTTAACAACTACTTTAGAGAGTTAAAGTTGCAACTGTTAGATTTCCATATCATCTTCAGCATTTCAATTAACATAGCAACACTTACTTACATTACATTCACTAAGACAAATCTTTTCCTAGTTTTATATTTACTTCATTGCCTCCAGCAACAAAAAGAAAAAATTAACTAGAAAATACCAAATGCTTCTTCTACAGATTTTAGGACATACTTCAGACTTTTGATGCTGAAACACTAACCTAATCATTACAAAATATAAAAAGTATATATGTACACTTTACCAAAACCTTTAAATATTTTTTGTCTTCATTTGGGACTATTTCCTGTGCAAATTAAGCACATACAAATCCTCAGAATTCTCATGATCAACACAATACAGTAGTCAAGATATCCATAACTAAATAACCAAAATCTAAAATTCATCCAGAATGTTTCTTGCATTGCCTGTTTTGCATACCTCTGCCTGCAGACAAATAAGTCATTAAATTACTCTCTGTAATGAGCAGACATAATGAGCAACCACGAGCAAGTTATTCAGCATTTGTTTTCCTGTGTTACTATACTCACTGTTATTTGCATACACTTGCACTTCGCTTTGACAACATACTTCCTTTTATTGGATACATCTGTCTCGGCTGCTCATGTCTAACTACAGCAGGCTGCTACAACACACAGATGAAATGTGTGTTCCTAGAAATGAAAAGACAACTCACCTGAGTTAAGCGTGTTGTGGAAGACAGCAAGGCAACACAACCCTTTCAGCGTAGATGAGTACACTGCAGTAGCATACATGGCAGCAGGATGTGCACAGAAACAAGTGCAAGTGATGTTTCTTTTTTAAAGGAAGGATCAAGTGACAGTACGTGCAGCAGAGAGGAAGTGGCCAGAGGCTCACTTGCCACAAACATACAGTAAAACCTTTTGATATAGACAAATGCTGAGTGTAGTTTTGTTAACAAAATATCTGATAGGAATATGGCTCACAATAAGAGAAGAGCTCTCTGTCGCACAAAATAGTAGCATTTTCCAGAACAGAAGCTACATTGTCCAAAGAACTTTTGCCATGAAAGCTGTATTTTACTTAGGGATTTTTACCAGGATACTCTGTAGTCAGAAATACGATCTTTATACCCCACAAATGTCTCTCACATTTCCATGGCACAGCACTGTCAGTAAACACAGACCACGCTACTGTTCACTCCTCCAGGACATGCTGAAGAAATGTGTGCCATGATTAAACTCCCTGGGGTGACTGTTTAGTAAAGTGTTTAACCTTCTATTCATTAGTGTTATTTTCACTAATAGTAGTCTGGATTCTTACAGCACTTTGAAATAACTAGCCCTAAACATCAGAAAGTGGATTTTTTAATTTTTTTTAAGAGGAAAATAACCAGAAAACTAATAGGTACTACAAAAGTCTTCTACAAGTGCCAAAAAGCAGCTGCCACACTACTTCAAACCACATCACATGGGTGGTGTGTGAATTCAATGCAGTCTGTTACATTATGCCACCCACTAACTCTGATGTCAGGCTGTCTGCAAAACTTGCAAAATCTCTTACTTAGAAGAAAGCCTCACTACTGTAGCCAACACGTAGACAACTCGGACTTTTTGTTAGCTTGCTCTGAACAACACTGTAGACAATAATTTTCTGTATAAAAAAATGAAAGTGTCAATATAAACCAAATCAGCAGAAATTGCTTCAGACCATGCCAGTGAGGCATTATATTTTGAGGTTAGTATCAACAATGTCGGCGGCTGTGGCCGTGTGGGTAAAGCCGCCGCCCCTGGATCCGTGCTCCTTCTCGGAAGGACGCCAGTTTGAGTCCTGCAGGTCTCGCTCTGCCAACTTCGTCCGGGCTTGCCCCGGCCAAGGCTTAGAGTGTCCCA
Source organism: Scytalopus superciliaris (assembly GCA_013400415.1). Lineage (NCBI taxonomy): Eukaryota > Metazoa > Chordata > Aves > Passeriformes > Rhinocryptidae > Scytalopus > Scytalopus superciliaris. Next base: position 710,474 of record VXBX01005472.1, read on the forward strand.
GGGCTAAAGGGGGTGGGGCCAGTTCCGCGCACGCTGAGCTCCACGTAATAAATCCATTCGCGCAGGCATAAAAAGCATCGTCGTTCGCGACGGCTAGCCACACACAGTATCAACAATACACCTGACCTCAGTTTTTTAATAAAACTATTTTAAAATCTACTTTTCTTTTATCTGAATGTTAAACAGGTTTCAAATGTTGCCTGACAATGTTGCTTACAGAACATTAAAACCCCCCTAAAAATAGAAAATACTAGGTAAAAGCCACTAAAAATAAAATAAATAAAAAAACTAAAAAAGGGGAAAATGCTTCAGAATTATTCTAATCAAAACTATTTAACTACATAACTTTGCTTCAACTTAATCTAATTCTTCTATAATCCCATCCTGTCTATTTTTCCTTATTATCAAAGTATACAATCCCTTCATCAAATCTTAATATCCCTTTAATCAGAAGGTGGGTGTGTGAATAGAAACACTGAGCAAATTCCGTAGGAAAAAAAAGATCTGGCACTCATGATCAACTGTTCTCTCCAAATTATCAAAAGTCTGAAAAAGATACTTCAGGATACATTACCTGTAAGAAGTACTACTTTTACCACGGGGATTTCTGAATCTAAAATTCTAGACAGGGCTTTTTGTTTTCTTTGCATGAATATCAATGTAGATATTACTAAAACATTAGTTACTGAAATAATCAGCTTGGTAAATGGTATTTTCATCTTCTGCCATCATGGAAATTGTGATTTATTTCTACCAGCAAAGCTGTAAATCACTGAACAAAACTGTTTCCACTTCCCAGAAGTACTTCCCAGAGGAACATCCATTCACATAAACACCTTTTGTGAGAGACTAAGAAACATCCAATTCAGAGTGAGCTTTATTCATACAGGTTTAGCTTAATATGGAATATGAAGGCTCATTCATACAATTAAAAACATTTAGAAGCACTTCAGGAATCAGGGTAAATTAAAAAAGTTGCTTAAGTTCAGCAAACTATGTTACTGTTTACAAGAATATTATCCCCTGACTCAAGTAAATTAGGAAATGAGGTGCACAGAAGCTAAAGACTATAGTTTCATTTGAAAAACGAGAAACAGAATCAGCTGGATAGTTTCTACCTCCACAATTGCAACAAAAGATACTTGCTTATCTGTTCCACCAGGAATTCCTACTCAATACACTCCTAGATAAGGTACACATACCAAAAAAAGGAATAGAGATTCAAACCCCAGGTGCTCTTCCACCGGGTACATTCTTTGATGCTCAGCCAGTGGAAATGTCGTTCTACTCCTGAAAAAAAGTTGTCAGAGGAATACTGAATGTATTCAGTTCCTGAGCTTTTGTTTTAGAAACATTGAGGGCACAGATTACTGGATGTAATCTGCCTCACTGGTTATTGCAGAGAAATGAGAAGCTGTAAATGGACGATCATACAGTAGGCTGAAGAAATTTTGAGCAACAGCAGCGCTGAAACAGCTTGCTGGAATAGAACTTGGTCAACTATCTCCTTCAGCAGAGTCTTTGAGATGAAAAAAAAAAGGGGAAAAAACCCCAAACAAACCATCACCAAACCTCCTCCTATCTAGTCTAATGGAAGTGCTTCAAACTCAAAATTTCACATGCTATTTCAAAATGAGCACTAGTACTGTTTTTCTACAGCCAAGCACTTTATGTGATAGGTAGAGTTAGACAGTTCCCTGTGACAACTGATAGCATATTAAAAATACACAGCAAGCATATATTGTAAAAATGGTTAGGTATTATTTTTACAGACCTGGGATTGTACATGACGTAAAGACCTGGGACACACAAATGATGTGCACTTGTCTCAAATTTAAATTTCACTCAACTCTGTATTTTCCTTTTTTTCTTGGGTCAGATTGTTTTGGGGCTCTGTTTAAGTAATTTTAGACTGTCCCTAAAAATGCCACGATGACAAGTGAGCATGACAGCAGCTGTAAAGTGCTGTTTTAACTTAGAAGGATTAGTGTCTGGATCATAATGAAGGGACTTTGTTTGTTTTCCTGATTGTAGTAATGCTTCTAAGATAACAAGAGCATCTGAGTATCAAGTGCAGGTCTTGAAATCACAGTTTTCCAGCTAGCCTTATAAACTCTTGTTTAAGTGATAAGTGTAAAGCAAAGAGAGTCTCCTCATGGGAGGTTTACTGAGATTTATTGGGTCAGTGAGTGCTAAACTAACCTTTGTCAGAATCTCCCAAAGGTGTCTTTGCTTTCCTCCTCTCCCTACCTCAGTGTTTCTTTTCCAGCTGCATTTCACTGCTGAATAACACCAGTACCCCTCTAGTTAGTAATTTGACTATAGACTTGAATTGCAAAGTCACTGTCAGTAGTTTTGTGGTATGATTTCTGTTTGTAAGCAGAACATGATACATGGCACATTATATCAGTGAGCGTTAGAAAAATCAGGCAATGGTAACAGCAAGTGAATCATTTCATGCTCTATGCGAGTGGACAAAACCTATCACTTCATGCTTTAGAAACCTGAGGCATGTTCAAACTTTGTAGAAGACAAGCACAGCAATGAGCAGATTGGCATGAGAAACTCATCAGTGCTGGCAGGCAACTGATTGGCAGTTCATATCATGAACATGATTCTCTACATTGAAGCCAAAGAAAGGGGAAGGCCTGCACTAGATACCAGCTCTTGAACTGACCAATCAAGCAGCAAATATATGCAAAGCAAAAAAACCCATCTCAAAGCAACACAAAGTGTCACCTAGAACCACAGACTTTGGGGAAATGTCAGAGAGAGCAATTATATCTTGTTCCTATTTTGACAGGGGTCAAGATATTGCAGCTGCCCCTTGTACTACCCCACCCCAAAAAAGCGGCAAAGTTAAGCGGCAGCAGCAATTGTGAGGAGGAGAAAAACTGGTCTTCCGCTCCTTCCCACAGTGCAACAAAAATAGTAATTCAGGCTCTCTGTAACTAAATTTTTACTGTGCTCTGTTATTGAGAAGACTTGAGATGACAGTAGCAGATGCCAAACTCACCAGACCACAGAGCAAACCTAGCTAAAAAAGAAACCAAACCCCTTAAAGTTGGCTGTTTAGTCTCAGTCTTTAGCTGTCAGCTCAGCAGCATAACACTGGCTTTAGTCAAGACTAAGTCAATGAATATAATTTATAGTTTTTTAAACAAAAGAGGTAATTTTGTTGCAGAAGGCTAACATGTAAAATACTATTGAGGTGCATATATAGCATTCACATTTCCAGTAAGATTTTTTTTTTATTTAACCAACCAAAAAGTACATTAGTAAATTCTTCTTTGTACAGGAACATTTTATACAAAGTTTAAAAAAGATGAAAATCCATGACACTAAAGTTATTGATGTTAAAATACACTTCCCCTGTCAGTTCTCCAGACCCAAGAAAAGATTGTCCAAGTATTGTCACCAGCTGCGTAGAAGACTAATAAGCAGCCGGAGCAAAGAGACAATCTGGTAACTTTTCAAAGCACTTCGTATAGGATGACATATCGCAGAGTGAGCTGGCAATGTACACAATGGATCCGCCACCCTCCTGCTATGGAATGAATGCGGTACTGTGGGCAAACCCTTGGGCGGGCTCCGTACGTGGCAGGGGACACCTCCCTCGGTCAATACCTTCGCTGTGGCGGGGGCAGCCGGCGGCGCTGCCCGGAGCTGCTCTCCCCGGCCGGCAGCCCG
>VXBX01005472.1:714335-748223 GCA_013400415.1 Scytalopus superciliaris
GGTGTGAGGGCTGAGGGGGGAGAGGGGCGGTGTGAGGGGGCAGGAGGGTGTGAGGGCGGGGGCCGCCCGCGTTGAGCCGCTGCCCTCCCGGCGCTGCCCCGGACACGGCGCTGCGGGCACAGGGACAGGAGTCGCGGCGGGGGCTGCGGGCCTTGCTCCGGTCACCCGAGTGCGATGTCGTGGTTGACCAAGCGCTCCCAGCTCAGGTTGCCGGGAAACAGAACACAAAATCCCTCAGAGGTGAGATCACAGGTCGGAGAAGGGATATCACACTGAGCTCTCTCTCTTCACAAAGCACTTTCCCAGAGAGATAGATGCAAAATCGCTTTTCTACAGAAGCACGGTTTAATTTACGGGAGAAAAAAACCAAAAACAATAAAGTACTATTTGCGTTCCCTTAATAGAGTCTCCCCTTCTTCCTATTCTCAAATAGTAGTAGCACAATCACTATCCCAGCCCAGCACTTGAAAGCTTCATTCTCTCACTGCTGAGCTGCAGGTCCCTCAATGTGCTCAGCAACCACAGGGTGAGTTGGCAGGAGTTACACAGATTCTACAGCAGTGACAAAACTGTTGATACCATTTTTTTAATTAATATTGCCCAGGAACACTTAATAAAAATTTAGACCAGAATCTATCACAATGAATATGTTCTGGTATTTCTAGCATGTTAAAATCCTTCCTTATGCCTTTGAAAGCCAAGGCCTAACATGTAGCTACGTCACCAAGACATGCACCAAGACAAGCATTCAACTTTCATAGCACAAAATTCAAGTAACACAAATTTCTAGTGCAAACATTTAAAAAGCTGCTGTTTTCCAGAATAAAGCCTGCATTAACAGCCATACTGACTCCTTAAAAAAAACCCAGCCCCAACCAAACATCAAGAACAACAAAAAACTCCTCCATTTCAGAAAAAGACCATTCACTTAGTCCCTCTTTTAGCAAGCACCAGATCACATAATTAGCAACAACTCTAGCAGATAAAAGCATGTGACTTTTGCAGTAATGGTCCAATTCTCAACATTTTAAGGTAGGTCACTGTTTCAAAAAACAAAGGGTTCTGATTTCATTGCAAGATGAAGCAAGAGGTAAAATCACAGAGCAAATAAAGCCAGATAGCAAAATCACTGTTGTGATCTTTGAAAAGTGGCATAATCACAAGCTGATAGAGAAGTATTTGCTAGTGAAATATTTCCTTAATTTCTTGTTTTTTCCCTGTTCAGCATTGTATATGGAATACACTAATGAGCTCTTTATCATCAACTTCTGAAAAGCCAGAATCCACTCCCATTATTGAGACTTCCCTGAAATGTCTCCAGGCACAATTTCAAAAATAATTCATTTGGAAAATCTTCAGCAAATTCTCTAATGTTATGAACTGTATTTATAAACATAATACTTTAAACAAACTGGACACTCATCTAATGAATAACAAGATTTAAGTTTACTAAACCAGAGCTGCCTGATTTTAGAAAGTCTATAGTCTTTTCAAAAATTGCTGTAGCCACATTTGAGAAATAATTTCTAATAGTCAAACCTAGTCCAAAAATGGGGAAAAACACTTTCAAGTTCCCTTTAATTTAAGAGTCTTACTACTTCAGTTATTTTTAGCTACTCATACTAATTATTTTGCCTAATGATACTTCCTAGACCATCTTTCTAGTATTGGTACAAATCTGAAAAAAGCAATAGCGAATTAAAACAGAATTATTATTTAGAACAGTGTTACCAAAAATCTTTACATACCCTCTAGAATATATTCTAGGCATTCTGTACCTGCAGGTGAAAGAGGGGCAAGAGAGAAGAGGAAGAGACACCTATGGCTTATGTTGCTATAGCTACAAGATGCTTAGATTTTCAGTTCCAGTGAATGAATCGATAGAAACCACAGCTTCACTCTCCTCTTTTATTCATCAAAGGCAAAACTGGAAGATGGGTTGCTAAGCAACATCACACTAAAGGAGTGCAGTGCTTTGAAATTAGCATTACTGACTCCCCTCCATCCCAGAAGCCTCTTCCATTCAAACCCTTTTATTAAGAAAGGGGCTAAAAACCCCCATCAAACTACCAGAACATGCATTTTTAAAATAAGAAACTGTACAAGTGGACATAAAGCTGAAATTAACACTTTCAATTAGCTGAGTACAGTGAAATAACACAAAGTCATTCCTTCTGCAAAGAAAGTTAAAAAAAAAAATAAAATTAAGTACAGGAAAACTTAAATTTGCTTTTATACACCAAGAGGGATATGGAAAGGACATTTATTTATTCTGAGAATACTATATTAAAGCAAGAATTTCTCTGAAGTTCTACTTAGAGCAACCTTTTTTTAAAAAATTGAAATCCACAGACGTGTCTCATTTGCACTCTTCTTTTGAAGACCTCATCTGTAAAGACACCAGTGCCTAGATATGCTCAAGATGGCTAATGGGAATTCAGAAATCTTTTACCTGCATGGTGTATGCATAAAACTCCTCACCAAAAGTTACCCACAGAAAGCTTAAAGTCTTAGTTCAATTTGTATCAGCTAATTTCTGTACTTCATCATTATCATGACTTAATATGTCACATCTGTCTTAGGAAAGGCTAATGTCTGCCTTATGAGAAGAAAGTAGAGGCAGATGTCTTTTTAAAGCATCATGTATTTCTTGATATAAACCCACCTATTTTTATTCTAAACTTCAGCTAAATGTTATTCCTATGCTATCCAGGAAGCAACAACACACTGATCCTGCATGAATAAGGCTGTCTACAAAGAAATTCTGTTTTACTAGAAACTGCCTCAATAAGGCCTATGTACTTATTAACAGTGGAAAAAAAATGCAGAAGAGCATAGTTTAACAATTCATAGCATACTGACCCCCAGAGCCTAGCTCCCTTTAGAGTTCCCCCCCCAGCCTCACCATTTTCTAGATCCTTCCATGTTCCTCATCCCACTCTATATCATCAGTTTTTCCTTAGTATACTAAATCTTCATCCTCTGAGCTCTACTGTGCTGCAAAACTTACAGGCAAAAAACCAGGGAGTTTGTACTGTGCCTGGTAGAGTTATGTACACGCACACTACTGCCAGTGCTCAAACAGGAAGGACAAGCTACACCCTAAGTTTCAAGGTTCCCTAAGGAAGGAGAGGCTGCTTACTCCAGGTCTTCTCAATTCTAATATTCACAAAAATCTTGTAGAAGTGTCATAGTCCTGAGACACATCTATTCATTTTAGTTTAGTTGAGCAAGAGCTGAAAAGTTACTGGAATGCAGTAAAAACACTGCAAAGACCATCAGGGAGCATCACTGCATAAGTGATGCATATCAATGTATTCAGGAAACAAGGCTATAAAGTTACCCAAGATGCAGCACCCAATTATTGATAAGCAAGATTAGATACGATTGTAAACAGGCTCCCTTTTGTAGCTTTGATGTTCAGTCATGGTAAAAGGAAACCACTGAAAGTGACTTGACAGAATGTCAACAGGAAAAGCTAAAATCAGTTGAGGAGGAAACTGAAATTGCTTATAAAATAAAGTGGATTCTTAGCATTAAGAATTCCCTTTTCATGTGAAAACATTATTTTTCCAGTAGGATACATATAACATCAAGTGCTATTTGAAAACCAAGTACAGCACTACAACAGTGGGTTTTGTTAGGCATTTGTTTTTTCAAAAATGCTGCATGAGTGGAAAAAACGTGGTCCTCCTTCCTCTCATTCATGACATGCTATTGCACCTTTAAAGATCCATGGGTACATTCTGTATGTGAGACAAGATCATAAATCCCTGTAACAGAAATTATTTCTCTAAAAAGGTGTTTTATATGGATTAAACAAAATGAGTGCTAATTTCTGCACATATGACCCTACTGTCTACACATACAAGGTTGAGAGACTAAACAGTACAAATTACGAATATTTCTCTTCATGGGAATCTGACAGGTGGATCACAACATGAGTAGAAAATAAATGCCGTGCATGATCTATAAAAGTCTTTATTGAATATTTACATAGCATTTTGACTTGTATATTTAATTAAAAATGTAAATTTTACTGCAAACAACACACAAAGCTGTTTTTTTCAAGATTTAAAAAAATAAAGTATGCCTTTAAGACCTGTAGAAATAACCCCCCTCGTAACTTAGAAATACACCTGTAGTAATAAAGATTACACTGTAATTATCAAGTAATGGTTTACACAAACTGAAATCCAGCATTTAACAATACACTTCCACTAGCAAGACAAGCTGTTATTGTGCTATTTCAAATAAGCAAAACAAAATACTGAGATATATGCGTTAAAACAATTTTATGATACTGATAACACTTTACGATGTCACTTTACATAACAAACATAGAAGTAGTATTCTTTCCTGAATGGGAATAAATACAATTTCTTTCAAGGTTGCAGATTTTTCTTGAAAATAATCCAGAACTCTAATTTAATTAAATTCATCATATTTACAGTATTTTTGTGCTGATATGATCTCTGTCACTGCAGTATTTAATTCACAGTTTCTGTAGTCCAATTAAACAGAAGTCCATGAGTCATAGAAAAAAAACAATTCAGGTTCTTAGTGATGCACGGGCCTTGTCAAGTATTTCCTTTCGGATCTTTGGATAGTTTGGATGTGCTCCAAGGACCTGTCAAAAGACAAAAAGGAAAGAACTCTGTATTTGGCAATTCCCCTCATCATTGAGCTTACACACTCTAAAAGTAATGACATGACAAGTTTGTTTTAAGAATAAACAAATATTTAATTGTGGCTAGAGACCAACACACATGGAGGTCAAAACCAGCTCTACCAGAGACACCGTGCTTGCCTTTCCACTGTCCTGTCACCTTGGTGCAAAAGACATGGGTCAAACGCTAAAGCCTCTGGGTGGCTTGAAATGCACACGCCAGAAAAAGGGACCTTGAGACATTTCTGAGGTTTTCTTTGCAATGTTAAACTGCCTCTGTTTTCACTTCCTTAGGCTCCATCTTACTTTATTCAACCTACTCCCTCTTCTTCCCTTCAGTTCCCTGTTCTTTCTTATCTTTCCATTCAATTTGTCCTTTCTAGATATCTTTTATTTCCCCCCAAAAGAAAAAATGTAATTTATTATTAATACAAATAATTATTAATTCACAGTGTTCACTCTGCTTCTTTAATAACAGCCCTTTCTATTACTATGCATCTGCTCTACTTATGTTTGGACCATACAAAGGCAATACTTGAAGTTACCTTTCTAACAGTGTCTTCTGATACTAACATGACTAAACGTCTTCAGCTGTACCTTACATAGGGATTGACCAAGTTGCAACCACATGGCCAAAAGAATGCAGTGCCATTTGAATATGCTTTCACATATGATACCCAGTCCACTTTTCTCTCTTACCTATCTGGTGGCCATGGAGCTCAGGACAGAGCAGATTATGTAGAGGATATTTAATTTAATCAAACTTACTAAACAGGGCACTTTTTTGACATTAAGCTATGTATTTTAGAAATTTAAACTCAACAAAAAACCCAAGATCACTGTGTAAAAGAATGTTGCTACAGAAGACAGACAGACAATATTAAGTACACACCTTATGACAAACATCGATTGCATCAACATATCTCTTCCCTTTCAGGTAATTGAAAGCCAGCTTGTAGCCTGTAAGTAAAGGTGGAGGGGGGAGACTGTACTGAGTAACAAAAACATCACAACTGGATTCATTTTGGTCGTGTGTTTCTAAAGTTAGTATGTTTGTTTTCTAGTGTTCTCTCATACAAGTCTGGTAGTGATCAAAATTGCTACTGAAAGTCACTTCAAGTAGTAAATAAAAGTCCTCTGCACACTGATAGCTATGTCTGAATCCAAAGGAAACATTCTGGAGAGCATATGCTACTACAGAGAATACATAATGGTTGTCCTCTTTCAATTACTGTGGTACCCCACAGAGTTTCTCACTGGGACCTAAAATACACCGTCCCTCTATAAAGGTAATTCTGTTATTAAAGGGCAAAAGGAAAAATAATCAGGATAACAAACTAGGGACTTAAAAGGCTATTCTGTTCCACTGTCAGCAAACCACTGATATAAAAAATCACATGGAATAGCTAGGTTCCATAGCAACATGCCAGGCTGAAGTAAAGATCAAGTATATCAGCCTGGACAGAGATCAGGCCTGAGAAAAAACCCCTCAACCTTATAAACATGCAATTTCCAAAATCTGAAATTTTACATCTTTCCTTTATGAACTTATCCTCATTAGCATATATGTACTCAAGAAATCACAACTTTTTACTATTAAAATTTCTTTCTATCACATTCTATTTCATCAACAACTGTAATATTTTAGCCAAGACATTTATGGCTCAGTCTACAGCAATGTCTAGTAAAAATTCCTGCACCCAAACTCAGATAGCTAGGGATTTTCCCCAGATAACCTAAGTCAGATTTCTATCATAGTCATTTTTATTTCTGTTTTGACATCTGAGTCTTCCTCTGCTTTGGCCTTCCTAGTTTTCTGACTTTTGAAACTGCTAAAAGCAGTCTTTCCAGTAAGTGGTAGTTGTTTCATTCTTACTTTATTGCCTGAAATAATACTTATAGGTTATATATACATGCCTACTGTTGGGTTCGTTTGGTTTCCGTATTTCCAGGCCATCTCGTAATTTATTGCTGCATCCTTATATGCTTGTTCCTTTTCCATTATGTATCCCATGTATTCATAAGCCTTGCAGCATGACTGCAAAATATAAACACTCATTCAACATTTTATTTAGGTAAGCTTACATATAATAATACCACCAGCTTCATCCTAAAATACTTCAAATCTGTACAACTGGAAAGTACAAGCAACACTTGTCCTAACTTTGATGACATGATAGTCTTGATTTAAAGCATCTGTAATACAAATGAGTTACATGGAATTCTGCACTACTTCGGGTCAAGTACAGAGTTCATCAGAGAGGCCACTGCAGCTACTCCTTCAAAAACAGATACCTCTATAACCCTATGGCAGCCGCATTTCAAGTCTATCGGGAAAGTGTTGTACCTTCCACAAATATGCATCCAAGTAGAGGGTTACTTTCAATGTGCATTCACTTACCCTGTTATGACGAAGGCATCGTTTTAATAATTCACCCGCCATATCATATTTTGCAGATTGAATATATATATCTGCAAGCAGAAGCCAACTCTTTTCAAAATCCTCTGCATCGATGGGATTCCAGTTCATTTTTGAAATCCGTTTTAACTGATTTCTGGCTCGTGGTGTCTGTTTCAAGATCATGTAGGCTGTGGCCATTCCCAAAAGTGCTGGTATATGATCCTTCTGCAATAATAAGTATAGCGACTTACGGTGTTTTTTATTTTGCTTTTAACATATTTTTTTTAAACTAAGACTTTTACCACATATCTAAAAATTAAACTAAAAGCTACATGTCAGGAAATAAAGACAGAATATCTAATCTTACAAACACGTTTTCCACCTAGTGCTGTAATTATTTCTGTAAGACTAAATACGATAAACACCAGGTTAAGGAAATGCTGAAAATATCCACAGGCATTTCATCTCACAAGAAAAAAAATCTGATACCACTAAGAGCTATCATTTTTATATACAAATAAATACTTCAGATAGAAATTCAACTCACTAGAGGTTACAAGTGGTATTTTCCACTTTCAAAAGTGCCTGTCAAATGTCAGTAACAGGGACACTGATTCCTATTATTAGGTGTACAGCTCCTAATAAGTCTAAGTTGTATACATCCAAAAACTACGTATAAATGAACAGGATTCTTAAAAGCCACCACTGTATGCAAAATCCTTAGAATGAATAGCACTGACACATACCCCTATCAATGAATGTAAACTGCGAGGTCAGTTAAAAAAATGCATAGTAAATATGAAAGCGAAGACTGAGGAAATGAGACAGTTACTGACCTCAGCTGTGACTATTTCAGTGAAAGTGTTCAGTGCTTGTTCAACACTTGATTTTTGTTTGGTTGCCATGAGACAGTAATTTTCCATGATTCGCAGTTGAATGTGACCCTGAAGGGTTTGAGGCTTGAGCTCCTTCAGCAGGTTTCCCGCTGTTCTTACAGCCAACTGCACAGACTCCTGCTTCTCTGTTGAGTTACTATTATCAGAAAGAAAGTGTTCATGAACGCTTGTTTTTTTTATATACACCAAATAAATTACAAGTTAGAGTGGATTCTAAGCTAAAGGCATGCCATTTTGTAAAAAATGGCTCTGATACTATAGGCATTCTACATTGATACTCCTGTGTAACAACAGCAGTTCTAACCCAACAAGCTGTTTGTAACACTACAAGTGACCAGGATTCCAGAGAAAATCTTCTACATTTTTCTGCTTGAGACTGACTGACTACAGTATAGAATGGTCTCTCACAATAACACAGAATATTCATGGCATTAGATGATCTCAAAGTTCTAGCAATTTAAATTAGGCACATTATCAAGGGGCGGCAGAAGAAGGAGATGAAAGAGGAGCCCAATCAATACTTATTTCATTCACCTACCCTGTGTCAGCATCCAGATTTTCAAATACTTCTCCTCCCACAATTTCATTATCTGGGTTCAAACAAATTTCAATCATGTTGTAGACTGCATCCTGTCCCCAGTCACTGTCCTTTCGAGCTTTATTAAAATGTCGGAGTGCATCATTTGGTTCCCCTGTATACCTACACATGTAATTGAAATATTTAAAGCTGGGCAAGTAAAATTCACTGTTCCAAATCCCAAGAAGAAACCCAAGTATTTAAAAATGGATGAGCCACTTGCACACATTGATAATGCAAGGTTTGAACAGCACACATACTATTGCAAGGAACTTGTTTTTGCAAACTAAAAACAGTCTGAAGAATTCTAGAATTTGAAGATGAGGAGTATTACATTACTGAACCAGGAAGAATATCTTGAGATATTCAGAGAAACTGAGATCTTTCCTTAAATCCTAGCCCCTTAAGATCAACATAGCACCTCTGAATGATAAGGGATGACAAGAAAGTTAATTTAAATACATACTACATAAACAAATAAACCCTATCTTAATTATATAAATTGCAAGTACCAAAGATACAGTCCTTTGCAGTAGTGAAATCCTGGTTCAAGCTTTGCTCTGGAAGAATGTTTTTCAGCCATTAAAAGAAATCTTGGGACTTCTTCTAGTTTTCCAGCTCTTCTTAATAGGTCAATTAATCGTGACAGGGTTGCATAGTTATCTAAACATACAAATAATTAGGACACTGTAATTATAGTTATTTGCTGTATGAATAGCTTAAGAAATAAAGAGCCTGTCTTAATTTTTTCACATGCAAAAGTGAGACATGATTTAATACATAAGGCATATTATATAGCAACAACAGACACAAGAAACAAACCCATTTTTTGCACTCTCACAACTTCTTTCAAAGTCCACTAGAAAGCTTTACATTCATTGTAGCACAATTTTAATAGATTTTTAGTAGTTTTCTCTCTAGTCATAATTTGAAAATTGCTAAAAGAAATTTACTGCTGTCCAAGACAAGTTTACTTTATTAATCTTGAAATAAAATGCTACCTTTGTGTTCATGCACTTAATATCTTAAACACAAAAGAAAGTGTTCTAGTGTTCTATAGGGAGCAAGTAAATAACATCCTGGCTGTATCTGGCTTAAGGTAAGCTATGCAAATTACACTGCAGCAAAGTAAATGACTGTATCTATGAGAAATAATTTTCTCATATTCCCTACAATATCTTTATAATTTCACATACAGTAATGGTCCTTGGCTTTAGTATTCATTGCATTATAAATAACACCTTTCCTTTTAATCAAGCAAAACATTTTTTAGATATATTTATTCCTCTCTCTTGTTAAAACTACGTATCAGAAAGAATTAAAAATACCACTTAAATATTCACCCGGCTTGCGTTCTAGGAGCTGTTGGAAATGAAAAACAGCTTGTTCATAATCTTGTTTCCTGAACATGAGATCAGCCATCATCTACAATATTGAACAATTTAGAGAAAACAAACCAAGATATTATAAATTGCGAAAATATAAAACAAAAACTATAAATAATGAACTCCGGTTATGTGAAGTGAGGAATTAAAACTCTAGCTTTCAAGTGCTGCAGGAACTGCACAAGAAGCAAACTGAGTGGGACTCTTCATTACTCTCTGGAAAACAAGCATCATAAACACATACAATATCTCAATTTTTCATGTAAAGTGGAAACTAAAAGATAATTAAGCAATCTGCTGTACCTTTCAAATATGTTTGTTTTCCCTTGCATAGTTTCACTCCTATTTTATTTCCCATAAATGCACATTAAGCACGCAGAAAAGCAAAGGCAGTTTAAAGTTAGGGAAAAAGAAAGTTGACAGCCCACTTCAGCAGAGCAAGTAAACAAATTAGTTCATCTCAGCTTCTCTCCACTGATAGGTAGCTAATACAGAGTAGATTTAACAGCATGTATTAAAAGTGCTATTACTCCTGTTCATGCACCATACTAGGATAAATTTCAGATGTTAGATGGCTATAAGAAAATAAATTATGCCCATTTAAAAATAATTTTCCTCCTAATGTGTCAAATCAAGAGTTGCTCAGTCTACTGAGGTGTCTTTTAAGGCAAGAAGTATACAGGTCCTGGAAAGAGAACTTGCAGCTGTGATTAAAACTTGTTAAGTAGGAATATGATTAACTCAGGTTGTATGAGACTGTAAAAAAAACCCTAAGGAACATAGTTTTTTTACTCTGAAACTTTTTAAAAATACTTTTTAAAATATTACTGTGCTAGAAAAGTAGCTTCTTTCCTGACCATTAGTCAACTGCTAATAGAACATGCATTGAGCCAGACTTTAGCCAATCCTACTACTGCTACTCTTTCCTTGACTTTGAAAGACATTTTGTATTGAGATAGAAAAAAGGCTATGATTGCTAGAAACTTCATACTGAAACATTATTCAGCACAAAGAGAAAAACATTTTGTTCCAGTGGATTTTTTCACATGGTTTTTGAAATGACAACTTCTAGGCTTTTTCAAAAGTAGTATTTTATACATACACCACATTACAGGCACGCAACCTTCAAAAAATATCTGATTCAGGATTAGTATAATAGCACATACCATAGCTGCTGCTTCATTATCCTGGTCATTCTTCAGTAGTAAGGAACACTGATGTTGACAGGCATCAGTATCATCTTGTGCAAGATATAAACGTGCAAGTTCCAACATTGCCTGTGTATTAAAATATTTAACTATATGTAATTCAAAGATGAAGAAAGTTGGTTCAGTTCTATGAGTATCAACCTGATATTGTAGAGCTTCAGGGAAAAATGTATCTCTTCTAACAAGAAAGTCTTCTCTATTAGTTTCCTGTGGGCTCACGGTCAATTAATTTAACTCATTTTCCTTCCCTCACCTTTAAAACAGAAAAAAGTTTACTTCTTCCAAGGGATATTCCAGAGGTACATTAAAAACAGTTGTTCAAATAGGACTGCTCTGAAGACTACAGTATTTTGGTATGATTAATGAATAATTTTTTTGAAAAAAATATAAGGGCAAGTAGTTTTAAATTCATTGAAAGACAAAAATACCTCATTAACATTTACCAATTAGTTCTGGAGTCCAAGCAAATTTCAGAAGAAACAGTTTTCTTATTTGCATTTCCAAACCTACCACATTAAGACTCTCTGTGGATCCATTTCTGGGAAGCAATCACAGAGCAAATATTAACAAACTGAAATGGACATAAGCATGGCATTCTTAAAGCTGAAGTCCCATCATAGACTATTCTGAATAAAATGCCACTGAAAAAGTTTATAAACATGAGTTACGACATATTTAATCAAGTTTTCATTGAAGCAAGCAAAGAGAAGGTAAACTGATCCCAAAGAAAAATTAGCAGCAGACAAACAGTAAGCAATGTCACTCCTGCTTAATTTTAAATGTGTTTTGATTTTGTTTTCAAAAGAGAGGCACTTATAATTGTATCATAATTCTTCCTCTAGTTACAATTGTGAAAAGCTCTTCTGAATCAGAAGAGTGTTTTGAACATCCTGTTCAGGATACTTGCATAGTTTTTAACAATTTTCTTCCTGCTTCCTCTTATTTATATATTCAAACATATACCATGTAATTCTGAAACAGAAAGTCAGGAGGAGCGTAAGCACTGAAATGAAAGGGAAAATGCATACATGCAAGAACTTTAATTATGACAACTTTCTTTAAACTGCTGTTCTTATGTCCACAACACAGTGGAAAAAAACAGTCTTGTAGTCAAGGAACTCTTCCTGCCTTAAGGAGGTGAGAGAAAAAAGCCAGTTAAGATGAACTTCTATACCAGATTCTAGTGACTAGAAATGATCTCTCAATTTTCAACTCCAACACAAACAACAACGATACTATGAAGTGATGCACTTGATGCAACCCGTGATCCAAGGATAGTTAAATCTGACAGGTAATACCCTTTGTAAAACAAAACAACACAACACAAACCCCTTATGACATGGACAGCAATGTCTTCACATTTACCTTAATAACTTAATGCAGTATTTCAAATCAGTTTGATGTTACTTTGGGTCAAATACAGGAGATTTTGGTCTGATGAAACAAGGTACAAATAACTTCAAAGGAATTTCCAGTATTTCCATACATAATTTTAAGTAAACTCTGAAGATACCAAGAAACAGGTGGATGTTTAAGAGTTCAGAATTATATTTTGCAATCTAAAAGAATTTAATTCCAATCTCGTACTAGCAATGTTTTTAAAAATGAAGGGAAGAAAACAAGTTCAAATCTACCGAAACTATAAAGATTGAAGTAATTCCTTTATACTAGTTGTGGGTTACAAAGTATTTTGCTTTCAGTACTCTAAGCAGACAACAAGTTATTAATCAGAAATTCAGATTTCTGTTTCCCAAGATGTCATTGTATTCTGTATTGCTAGTGAAGTAGGATTAAAACAAAAATCTTCAGTAACTACACCTAACAGATACTCAGGACAAATGTCAGTGGCACAGAACATCTTGCAGCAATGGGAATCTCTCCAATAGTATGATTTTATCAAGAATTGAAGGGAAATGTCATGCTGGTAAAAGATTAAGGCTTTCATACTGATACAAAAGCCATAGTTGTACCTGTACTGCAAGAGGCAGTCTTCTTGCTCTTAATGATAGAATGGGAAGTCACAATTTTAAGGACATTTTTATTCCTCTCGATTTATTTTTCTTATCCATCATCATATTTATAAGATGCCTTGAGGAAAGCCTGTCTCAAATATGCTGAAATTGTAGCTTTAGGAAGGACCTAGATTCTTGAAACCACAATACTTGAGTTCAAGTACTAAAACTAGGTGATACGCTGATAATTTAGCAGCTGTTGAATGTGACAGCTGTTCAGTAAGAAGCAGCAAAATAAGAAGTCTTCACATACACCTAAATATATAACATAATCATGATAGAAAATAATGGAAAAGGAACAAAAATTGTATACATTTAAACTAAAAAAAAAAACCACAAAAAACCCAACAAAACACTAAAGTTGACACTCATCATAATTTCAAATCTCTTAGTCTTTTGTTTCTACTTCTCTTATCTCCCCTGGCCTGTGAAATGATTAGAAGGAAGAGGAAGATAAAAATAAGCTCAAATTTACCTGTATGTATTAACTTACGGGAAAGAGACATTTCAGAGAAGAGAGAAGCAGTGTAATAATCCCTGCTCAAGAACACCAACATTTTGTGACTAAAATCAGAATTCTGCCAAGTCTAGATAAAAGTCTAAAACCACTGAAGTAGACACAGAAAAGACAGAAATTGTCTGAACTGATCAAAATCACTGGTAGCTCATTCCAGAGGACAGGTAACAAGCAAGACTGAAATAATCCCCATTATTACTTGCCATACCTTACATGCCCTCACCTGGTACCTGAAGAACAGACTTGCTGTATGACCTAATGGCCAACTCAGAGGGCATGCAGAGCACCTCTTGAGTCAGGAGTTTGTGTAAGAGACAGAAACCACCAGTACATGCAACTATTTTATCATGATAAGCAATGAAGGGGAGAAAGCTCAAGGCTCTACATGTATCATGAAGCAGAAATAACTGCAAATATATTTCTATTCTGTGGATAATTGGAAAAATGTATTGATAGATCTAAAAACTGAATGGAAAAACAATGCAAAATAATCAGAGAGAGAACTGACCTTGTTATTGGTTTCACAGTGAACAAGGGCTTCTTTGTAAAACTTAATTGCTTTTTCATAGTTTCGCTGGGCTGTAGAATGTTTTGCAATCTCAGCACAAATTTCAGCTGCTAACTGTTTCTGTGCAGGAACTGCATCCAGCTGTTCTACTTGAGCCTGTTTAAGCACTCTGGCTTGTAATTCCCGAGCCTAGTGTGGGAAGAGCAGTGAGCAGTCAAAAATTTTCAAAGGAATTAATTTTATACTATTCACTTTAAAACAGTTTACTTAAATTTTTTTAAGAGCAGGAAGCATTAATACTATTATGTTTCTTCACAGACCTCTACCATTTTGCTTAGCGGGGAAGGATAACTAAAACAAAGTAAAATCTGTGGAGAATTTCTAAACCAAAGGATATAAACCTGTTTAAGAGGCAATAACATGACTGAGCAGTTAGTCCTTCTGAAATGATCAAAATACAGGTGGTTTTATGTAAATGAATGTGGCATCAAAAGGAAAAGGAATAGGGATATATTTCAAAGAGAATGGGTATTAGAAGGCCAGTTTTGAGGGCAATAACAAAAATAAAAACAACAAAAACCGGAGACAGACAATGTTTTCTTAAGTGTGATATAGAGAGAAATCTAGAAGAACTAAGGAAGTAAGAAAAGATAAGAGGAGGAGACTGCTCTAAAGGGAATTTTACTAAGGTGATTTGGGGTGAAAAAAGTTAACTTTGAGAAAGAAAAAAGTATTATAAGGAAAAAAGAAGTAAGAATTTAACAACAGATTAAATACTAGTATTGGTAGAGTTTTAACTATTACATACATACCTTTCTAACCAATCTACACACTTTACTTTTCTTGCTGATCAGAAGATGCTACCAAGGCTTACCATTTCTGTTACCTTCACTTTGTTCCAGAGTGGAGGTATAATGGAATAGAATGTGTTGACCCAACCTCTTGCTCAACCTTTGTGTTGAGAAAGTGGAGATTTGATCTAAGGGATTAAACCTCTAGCTTCCAACTTTGTCCTTTCTAACCTCAGTCTGAGTGATCATGTTCAACTCCAGAATGAACAGATCTTACTACTGCTATATAAAATAAACAGCAGTAAAACTAAATGACAGGCAGCCATTGAAAACTGTTCCAGATTGCTCTATGAATGGTGTTCAAGTGTTCAATGCCAAGCTAAAGGTATGTAACCTAGCTGTCCCCATGGCCAATTTCATTTACACCTGCTCTGCTAAAACTGTGATGCTCCACACACAAATGAAAGCATAGCAGGACTGCAGGCTTCCATTGAAAGTCTGCATTCTGATTTAAAATTCAGGTAACACTGCTTGCAAAAAGATTAGACTTTCTAGCACCTTATGTACTTTACATTTTGCACCAGTCATGGGTGCTTTATCCCTGGCATGTACACATTTCCCGTGTTCACAAGAATATTATGGCCTGAATCCGAGATAAAAGGGAAACCAGGGATAAACATGAGGACACTGCAAGTTTTCACAAGTGTTTCATGTTCTCTTCTTTACCTGTTGTAGTGAAACAATAGCTTTGTCAATCTGCTCCATTTTGCTGTAAATTTTTGCCAGAAGCACCTGGTAACGTACATCTTCCATCAGTGAAGACAATTCATTAACTGTAAGAATTACATTAAACAGACATTATTTGTAAAAGAACTGGTCTTGGCAAAGTCAAAGAAAGATGAAGCTTTTCACATAACCCAGGAAAGAGCTTATGTAATAAAGTCACAGCTCCATCTTACATATTTAGGATTGTAATTTGACTCAGTGGATTGACAGTGGGCAGAGTATGTTGGCAGTGAGCAGATTAAACATTATACACTACAAACAAACTGAAATTTAAGGCCAAAGATACTGAAAGATGCAAAAGGAAAACAAAAAAAATACTGTCTAGTCTATTTGCATTCTCAGAAATATGAGAGGAAATATTTTGATTTAAGCATACAGGAAATAAAGCCATTCCTGACATTTCTCCTCTTAATCCTCTTCAAAGTCAATGAAAAATGCCCAAATTGATTCAACGTGTTACTGTACATGCAAAAAGCATATGACTGATGAAATTTCTAGTCAGACCTCAAACTATGTTTCTTTTGCTAGAGTTTGCACCAGGCATGAATACAAAGTTATTTTAACTAAGTATTTCAGTATCTGCTTAAGAAGCAGGAAGCGACTTTTGAATAATAGTTAAAATATATATGAATAAATTAATATTTGAAGAATACAAGTTCTACCTAGTTTACATTCATTTTAATCTATTGGCAAAGTGGTAAGTTGAGCACAGTTCCATGTTAAAATAATAAAGCCATGGAAATCTATGGTTTATATTTATTAAAATTATTATTATTATTATTNCTTATGCACTTTTTGCTTAATGTTAAGATGGAAGAGAAGATGTTAAAGTACATGGAGCAAACTGTATTTACTGCTAATTATCTTTCCACACTAGAAAAATCAAGCCATCTTGAACATGATTATTAAATTAGTCAGATCCTCAAAGGCTTAACTAAGACAGGAATACAACATTAAATCAGGGGATTTTTTTCACTAAGAAGCAAACAAGACAGAAAACCAACACTCCCTTGCAAAGTGTGAAAGAACCCATAAAATAAGAAAGAAAAGAAAAACTTATAGAATGGCCTAGTAATAAGACTTGATAATATTGTTTTCTATATTCAAATAGCCACAAAAATTAACGAATATAATTAAACCACCGCAAAAATATTTTCCTTAATTAAGCCTATAGCTCAACTAAGCAGCATAAAACTTCTTAATTGCCTTGTAACAAAAAAAAGGGGAAAAAGCCAGAAGTTTAAGCTTTGTAAGTGCATATTCCTCGCATGTAAAAGGGGAGTCTCCTCAGCGACATCTTCAACCAGTGCAACCTCTTTGCTCTGAAGGACACTGGGCAGCATTTACCACCTAAACAACCATTCCCTCACAGCAGGAATGAGTCATCTGTACTTGATCAATTCAGAATGAGAACATTGGCTACATCAGAACAGAACCTTGCATATGCAGAACTCTGCTACTGTATTACTGACTTCATTTATCACAGATATTCCAAGTTTAAAAGTCCTGACAAAACACATTTAAATATAAATGAAGTTTAGAGTGCTTGACAATAATTTCCCGTGTTGAACAGTTCAAAAAAAGCTATACATAAAACTAGTTTACTCCTTAGAACCATGCAGAAAACACAAGTAACTGTAGAAATTGTATGTTTTCCTGTGAATTAATAACAGTCCTACCAGACTCATGATCTAAAGCTTGCTGAAGTACTTTTTCTGCCTTTTCATATTGCTTCAGTTTCATTAAAAGCTCGGCCAAATCATAGCAAAGGAAGTTCTGTTCACCACTTCTCAGGGCAGCCTCATAGTAACTGATTGCCTAAAGAGAGGAAGCAAAAATCTGTGTATAATTTAAAGACAAATCTTAAAGACAACAACCTTGTTACTTAGGTATTTAATGACATGTTGCTTAAGGATTTTCTTTACTTCTCTTGTAGCCTAGTAATTTCTAATAAATAAGGGGCTATTTAGTTGCAAGTTCGGGTTTCCAAAAATGTAATGCCAAATTAAAGATGACTAGAATAACTCTAGCCCACATTTTGATAAGCACACATTTACATAGAATGTGATAATGTGGTTAGGCTATCTTAGACAGGATCACTGCCAATTAAACTACATTTTCATTAGCTGCTGAAGTTGTATAATTCCAGTCAGACTTGAGTTATAAAGTTCTGTTTTAGTGTGTACAAAGGACACATTTTCCCAAAGTCTACCTGCAAAATATGAAGATAAAAGAAAACAATGAAAGTTTAAAAATACCAACTAAGCATAATCTAATGGAGACCAAGAAACTATGGATCTAGAAACTATTATTTTTAAGTTTTAAAAAATAAAACTTAAAAATAAGAAACAGTCTTGCAAGATGATGTTACTCCTATAAGTAAAGAAAAAATGAGGACTGGAATTATGTTGAAAAGCTACATTTTCAAAATTAATTTGAAATATTTTATTAACCTGTACTTTTTAAAAACACAACTCATTTAAACATGCATAATAATGCAAGTATCAGGCTGGTTACCTATTTAGGCTTAGGCATCCTATGGATAATATAGCTGAAGCCTCATTATAGGAAAGTTAAAGTCCGTAAAACACCCATCACTATACAAATTACAAGCTTTTTCTACAGCAGCTCTAGGAACCCTCACAAGATATCAGAGTATTACACATGTAAAAAAGAGTCTGAAATTGCATGAAGCAAGATAAGAATTGTACACTGAGCTGCTCATAATACTGACCTAAACAGAAGTCAACAGAACAAGTGAAAATTATAACACTGCAAACACAAAACATGGTTTGAACACACCCTCCAGTAAGTTTGAGGTTGCCAAAATAAAATCACTTGCTTTTACAAGATTTCCCCCAAACGTTTTCTTCTGGTTTTCCTACAATAAATAGCTACTGTTGCCCTCCTAGTCAGTGTTAATGCTAGGAGATGTAGCAAAACCGGGTCAATGGAGAAGTAACTGAACATGGTTTTGATTGCAGGCCCAAACCCACAGAAACAGCAAGTCACTGGAACTACAACTGAACAGATCTGAATCCACCAATGTGTAGAGCCACCAACTGCACCTTTGGCCAGATGATCTGAAGGGGATCTACAAACTTACTTTCAGGGTAAAACATCAGTTTTAGCATTTTGAAGTTAAGTATTTCTTCTACCCAACCTATCAGGCAAAGCCCACATGTTGATAATAATGGACACAGTACCCAACTAACCTAATACAGTACTTATAGAATACCTTGGAGTAGTTATGCGTTTTGATTAGGGCTTTTCCAATTTTACTTGCTAAAGATGGATCTTTTGGATTTTTCTTCAAGGCCTGCTCATAGACGTCTATGGCTTCATCAGGCTTCAGCAGGAAAAGATAAACACACATAAGTCAAGGATTAAGATAAAAAGCATATGAAGAAAACAAAATCTGCTAACAACTCCAGGAGTGACTGACAAGTGCTACTGATTCATACGCTAGAATACTTATGAGAGAAGAATGGTCACTATAAAATTGCAGTAAGTATAAAACCCATGTAAATTAACGATTCCATGCTAAAACAAAATACGAAGAGAACTTAGCAAACAAGTGAGTTTGAGCTAACCTCATTCTTTTTTCACTGAAATTTCACTCTGACCATTGTCACTATTTAACAAAGAGGCAAATGTATTATTGTTGGATGGTCATCCATTTCTCTCCCCCAGCCATGTTATAGCAGATCACATAAAGTCCACTTTGTGTGGTAACTCTTCATTAAGGAGAAAGCAACATACAAACACTACTATGTAAAAAGAGCGATTAATCACCTACACATCCCCAAACTAGCAATCTAAACAATTAGCTGCATGTCCTAACTCAATCAATCAATTCTTTTAACATATGAATTTACATCTGTATCCTTCACATTGCTACGTCCACTTGACTACACTGTCTTCTACAAATACTGAGTGACATTTCCAGTTGACCAAGAACATAAAGAATGTAAAAAAATTTATAGATAAGAGTTAGTCAGCATTGTTCGAGGAAATACCCCCAACTTTACCAGGTCAGTTTTTAGAAGAAATGCATTTTCAACACTTTTGCTTTGAATTTAAACAGTTACATTATAACCAATATTTTTTTGTTTTACATCCTAAAGCAGTTTGTTTGCCAATTACCAGTGAGTCAGCACACCACACTGTTTCAACTAGACAAAGTCAACTAACGACTCAAACATGCCATTAATCTCTTGCAAACACTTACCTCCTGAATATTCATGTATGCATCGCCAAGAAGAAGAAAAGTATGAGCACTTGGCAGTTTTTCTACTAGGTCACTGGAAACAGAAGACAAAACCTTGCTCAATATTTAACATGTCAGTACCGGTATCTAAAGAACAACGGAAGGGCACAACAATTTTATCCTCTGCAGATTTTAGTTTTTATTTCTGAAAAAAACCCACAAAAAATCTGAAACATTTTTTCAAAGTAAGAATTTCAGTTACCCTTTTAAATGTTACCACACTTACTCAAATGAATGTATGTCACTAATTCTGATTTACTCTAGTAGAGAGAAAATGAGCTCACCATGCTATTAAACATCTAGGAAACTACATATGCATATCCCAAACTTTTACCTGTAGCAGGCAGCGTATAGCTTCTTATCTTTCCTATACTGAAGATAAATATCTGCCATTTTTTCTTTAGCTTGTACAAAGTAAGGCTGTTCAGGTGTAATATTTCGGAGCATAGTCAAGGCATGTTCAACATCTCCTTGAGCAATTGCCAGATCTGCATTTGCAATCACAACTCTTAGTTCCTCAGGAGTTCCAGAAAATTCATTAATGGCATCTTGGAGTACTATAGCAGCTTCATGCTGCAAATAATAAGAACAATAGAATTTATTTATTATTTCCTGATACTGAACAGCCAAAAATAAAGACATCATAAGCCACTGAGTATTTACAGGCATCACACAAACCAACCAAAAAACCCCAAAACTGTAGTATCCATTTGATTTGCTATAATGTTTTTTCCTTTCAGTTTTGTAAATAAAATTTATGTGATATGAACTACTATAAAAGGTATGAACTACTATATAGAGAAAGCATTGTATATATACAAGTACATGCTCAAACTTCAACTAGACAACGTCTTGAGCACTTTGCTCTAACAGGTCCTGCTTTGATCAGGATGACTTCCAAACTACAGGACTGTATGGCTTCTCTTATATTCTTATACATATGTAGTGTCCTACTGTTTATCCAGATACAGCTGATAGTAAGGATGCTGCTACACAAAGATAAGGACATGATCCAAAAATACTGCTAATAGCATTCTGACAACTAAACAGGAAATCTACATCCCAGCAAATGAACATCAACAGTATAAAACTGAGCACCTGCAAACAGTTTGTTTTTCCTCTGTACAATTTAAGGTACAAGTTCCCATGTCAGACATTCACATGCTGGAAATTTTACTAAGCAAGACCTCTTGGTAAAAGAAGTGATGGTTTTCTACTCTGAACTAATTAGAATAGACACTTCTGTCAATGGGAAGAGGAAACTGTTCTCAGGTGTGTTTTACAACTCCACAAGCTTGCCATCTTACCGGTTCTCCATTCAAACGATGAGCTTCTACTAACTCCAGGAATACAGACACACGATCGCTTGCATCAATTTCAATACTTTTTCCTTTTGTTTTTGAGGAAGCTATAGGTTTTCTCATTCCAGGCAAGTTCTTTGCCATCTGCAAGGTTTTAATAGCTTCTGACAATTCTCCCATCTTCTTCTGTGTTTGGGCCTTAATTAAGTGATAAACGGGATGTTCTCTCACCTAAAAAAAAGATAAAGAGTTTCCAAATTTTACTATATGTATAGTATTCAAACCCCTTGCAAGACTTTTTTTAATGCTGAACTGCATTCCTTTTTTCCTGCAAATATATACAACTCACCTCAAAATTGTAGCTTAGACAAAGTTCCAAGGACTGAGAACATAGTTTAGTATCGTTTTGAGCCAAATACACCTGGGCCATCAGTAAGTGTGCATCTGCATAAGAAGGATTCCTTTCCAGACAGTAATGTAGATTACTATAGGCTGCTTCAATATCCCCTAGGAAGTTAAAGAAAATGAAAAAACAGTTGATATGAAATAAAGAAGTTAAATACAGATCATTTGTTATTCACTTATTTTCTCTAAAATAAACGTCAGCATTTAGTGAATAAACTCACATACAAAGTACTGTGAGGCTATGACATGAAACCAAAAGCAGGCCAAAGGCATGGTATTTTCCCACTGTTCCATCTGTAAGTCATTCAATAAGTGAACTTCTTGGGAAGCAGTACATAAAAAAATACTGTATTTATACCCTCAAATAAACTAACAAAAGAGGCAAATGCAAATATTCTTCACTTAGCTGTAACACAGTGTTCTGCAGTGAAAGAAAAATATTTATTATGATTAAAAAGTGTGAAATGGGTTTTTTTTAATTAATAAGCAAAAGAGGTGGATAACTAACCATTCATATAGCTATTACCTGATAAATATTTCACTTTTGCAATTAAAAAGACAGCTTGTTGAAGACCAGGCACAGTTCTTACAACAGTTTCAAGAACAGAAGCACAGTGTTTGAGAAGTGGTGAAGAAGACTGCCCAGGACTTGCAGGCTAGGAGTAAAAAAAACCAAAACCCAAAAACAAAGTAATGCAAAATGAAGCCCAAAAAACAACAACCAGCAGTCAACAGATTTTTGGATTTCAATTTCATTTTAAGTCTTTGCTATAAACTCAAATGAGCATTAGCAAAGCCTGTTAGGATTTTAAAACTCTACATAAACATATTTATGGAAAGGTTCTATAATTAGGCTAGAAATCCAGTAATGACAGGATGACAGAAGTCAGCTCCCAGCTATTTCAGAAGAATAATCTATTTTAGGAAGACAATATTTAAAGAAACTGTACATGTATTTCTTCTGGTTTAAAGATGTCAGGTCCCCATTCAATTTATTAAATTCTACATGCCTTTATTGCCAAAAGTACCACACACAAATTCAGTCACAGAAAATCAGCCACCTAAGCAAGTGAGCCTTATCATTGGAATTAGAAATACTAACATAAAAAAAGCAATATTCCACTGATTTTTACCAACACAAAAAACAAACTGAAACGAAGGAAGAACATACATATTTTGGAAAGATATCCTAAGCTAACAAAAATATTTCATGAACAGGGTGGTCAGTGTGCACATTCCTAGTTTCATAATGAGATAGCTCCATTCACTGCATTGCTTCGGTTTCTTAAGAGATACTAAGAAAGTATAACTACACACAGTGCATTAAATAAATTCCCCAAGTTTCCACAGGTGTCATTACTGCAACATGCTCACATCACAAAAGATATATTTTTATCAATACTTTGATTAAACAGTGGTATAATATCTTAAAAGAGACTCTTACTTCAAATAAATTCACATTTTAAGGGGGAAAATTTTCTGTATTTTTGCTTCATGATTAACTGGTCTTGAAATAATTCTCATTTTCAGACAGATGTGATCTAGAGCTACTTACCTGTGCTGGGCAAAAATTAAGGTATTCTCTAATAATTTCCAGCAAGAAGTCAGGGTTTAGTTTTTCAAAATATTCCACACCAAGAGGAAATCCATGCAAAGATGAAAAGTGAGTATCCAGAACATCATTCAATAAGGCAATAACTTCTTCTTGTCTCTTATGTTTTTTCATAGCTAAGACTGCACGCAAGAAAGATAATTCCTACAGAAAAAAAAAGACACAGAAAACCCAAATATTCTCCATATTCCAGATATGCTAATCTACTGCTTATACAATACTACGTAATTATTAATGTTAACCATTTCTTCTTTATATTTAGGAATACTGTAAAACATTTAGTATGTTCACTGTACAGGACACTGAGGATTATGATATCAATTCATTCTTCTAATTTGGGCAAGAACCTCTAAATGTGACTGAACGCAAAATTCTGAAAATATTTAGTCTCTCTCCCTTTCTGACATTTCAAACTTATCTTCAGAGATAAAGCACTGCTGGAAAGCAGTGATCTTGCTCTGCAAGCAAACAGCCTTGTGTTGCAAAGTTAGGGAACACAATACTTAGGAAGCAAAACTGAAACCCAGATTTAACAGATTAAGAGTGCTCTGCACAAGTGACTGAAATATAGAACATGCAGTGGCTATTAGACCATAATTCAGATTGTAGTCCAAGTATTTTAATGAAGAAAGGTGTCTCCTACCCCAGATTTCCCAATGGACTGCTGAATTTCGTTAAGAAACTCCAACTGCTGCTCTGCGTCTTCTAACTGTCCTTGTATTAGCTGACAACGGATAATTCCTGTAACATATTTAAAGATTTTATTGCTAATTCATCTTCCTGGTCAAGCAAATGCTTTTTTTGCCAGAATTAGCTCTTTCTCTCCTCAACCTCTTCACAAAGCAGTGACAT
Source organism: Scytalopus superciliaris (assembly GCA_013400415.1). Lineage (NCBI taxonomy): Eukaryota > Metazoa > Chordata > Aves > Passeriformes > Rhinocryptidae > Scytalopus > Scytalopus superciliaris. The sequence continues at coordinate 738,526 of VXBX01005472.1, forward strand.
GAGAAGAAAGAATGGATCAAGACTCATACTAATGCAAATTTTACATACCTAGAAAAACCTAGGGTAGATGCTACATGATTGATACATTCATATAAGCAATGCTATAAAACAGTTTGAAATGGCTCAACTGGTTCTAAGAAGAAGCATCACAGAGTTTAGCTTCTAAATTCAAAAAAAGTACAAGAAGGAAAACGAGATAAAACCCCCCCACACACAAATCACTCCTAACCATCTAAATTTTTCATAGTGTTTCAGGCAATGCCATAGTCAAGGAGCAAAAAAATACAGAGGAAAATCTGTCAAGCAAATATGACATATTTATGGTCCATTTTCTTGACAGCAACAGGACTTCATAAAAAACCCAAATAAAACACTTTGTATGTAGGATGTATCTGAAGTATGATGCTTTGACTTGATTATGGTTTTAAATCTAATTTGGACATGAATGTAGACATGGACAGCTTGTTCTATCAACTGCCCTTGATTTTTTTATTTTTGTAGTGCTTAAGAGTTCTCTAGTTTTCAGGGACTACAGAAATAAAATAAAAAATAAATAAAATACAGCCACATGTCTGTTCCTACCATTACTTTGAGAGTTCTGCTAGAAGAGAAAAGATTCATTTTTTCAAAAAGAAAACTAAAAAACATATCTAGTGAAGAGAAACTGTTGTTACAAGGAAGGTGGCACAACATGGATTTCAAAGAACAGCCCAGTGCCTCTGTTCTAATAGTTCTAGATTTTCTTAGCAAGACTAAAAAGAAAACTTGAAAAAAAAATATTGTCCAGTAAAAACCAAAATAAAGTGTTAAGACCATACCAGTTAGTGCAGAAACACTTGTTTCATCGAGTGTCATAGCAGTCTTGTACCATTTTAAAGCTTCTTTGACTTTCCCTTGTAAAATCATTTGGTAGCCAAGTTCAGTAGCAAATTCTGCGTTGTCAGATGCCAAATCAAATGCTCTTTCAACTAAGGTTTGTGTATGTTGAAGGATGAGCTGGTTCCGGCCACACTAATGATAAGAACAATCTTTAAACCTGAAGTTTTTCTTAGTTTTTGGATAGAATTAGAAAAATATATTGAATACAGCTGTAGCAGTTGAGATAACAAGATCTCATGTAAGAATACTAAAATCTGTAGTAATTTTATGTGACATTAGAGCGGGATGAATTCAAACAAGAATATCCAATACCATACAGTAAGGAATAGTTGATAGTTGCTTTGAAGGCTTGCTTCCTTAACAGCATTTCTGATAAATAGAGAAATTAAAGAAACCTTCCGTTTCAAGGCTCTGTGATTACCCTTGTCACTTTGCTACATTAAAAATATGGTTGGTGAACATTTGAGTGCATGTTCATTGAAAATCTGTTTCTCATTTAAAAGCAAGGAGTAAAACCATTTTTGGAATTAAATGGCTTCAGTACTGAATCTAAGACTTGAAAAATATGGTTACCAAAGGCTACACAAGTTAATCTTCCACTGTTCAGTAGACATTTAACATCTGTCTACCAGAAAATAAAACAAAAGCCAGGATATATAGATAGTTGCATGCTGCTGAAGAAAATAAAAAGGCATACTCACTGTTCTACTGAAAGCTAAAGCCATTTTACAGAAGAGCTGAGAATTACGTGGCTCTAACCTATCCAATGCTTTAATTAGGTCTCCCAGTCTTGCTGAAGCCTTGGAGAATAGAAATAGTAATAAGTAATAGAAAGAATTAACAGACTATGACAATTTACAGTTTTCACTAAGAACTAGTCACATTTTTACTATGCAATAATATCCTGAAATTTACATTCAGAGGTTTTCAGGACTAGGACTTACACTTTAGAATTGCTAAGAAAATACTTTGGAGCAAAAGTGACAATAAAGTAGACCGTATGTCCTCTAGCCATCTTCTAAAAAAAGGTGAAAGACTTGAGCTAAGTTTGATAAAACACAAGAGTCCCATAAAGCAAGATAGCCTGAGGAATCCAATCTGTGAATCCTGTTCAGAATTCAGTGTGGTAGACAGGCTCAAAAACAGAGCACTTCCAGGTGTTCAGACTTTCAGTTTCTCAAAATGCCTAAGGTGATTTTCTGGGCTTACAATAATAAGGTACACAGGTTTTTTTAATGTTATTTTAGATGCAGGCACCTGAAACATGTTTAAACCTAATCAAGCCTTGACATTTTTCCCTAGACATGGCTCTTAGCCACATGTGACATTTTAGCCCAGAATCTTCAGTTTACAATCTACTATGTTTCTTTCCTGGCCAGCTTCACTGGAGTCAGCAATTCTTACTGTTTCTCCATATGATTGTGCATAAGTAAGACTTGAATTTGATTATAAATAGACTAATGGCTGAGTTCTTTGCAGTAACTAAAAATGTGTTAAACAACCTGAAGTACCTTCTCTTCTAGAACTTGAAAACTCCTACAACACACTGAAAACACTTTTTCTGCTAAATCTCCATGTAAATTATACCATTATTTTTGCATAACGAAAAAAATATTGAATTGTTTTTTCGGTGAAAATTTAGATCAAGTATGTCAGAATTTCCTGAAAAATGGTGCAAGCACCGTATGTACAAAATACAGGCATATAGCCCTGTGCTAAAAAAAGGGATCTTGGGAGCAGAAGGAAGTTACATAAACCTCTTAGAGATGAAAAAAACAAACAGTAATTGCCAAAAAATGGTGAACAAAACACACAGTACACAAACTAACATCACAGACTGTTGACAGGTAACTATGACTTGCGTCTAAAAATTTGTCATTACAAGACCTCATTATTTCCCTTATTTCAATTAGCAAAATACTTAATAACAATGGAAGGCTTACAATTGCTTATGAATTTATCAAATCAGCATTTAAAAAAAAAAGATTGCTTAAATCCAAATCAACATAATTCAATTAACTGTCCAGAGGAGACTTCTGTTTGGCTTGATATCTGTTTTCTGGAAAGATGGAAGTTAAAAATCTTTTCCTTGGCATCCAGAAAACACCTCAAGAATAAGTAGCCATTCAAGTCAGAATAGGTAAATATATCTCTTTCTGCAGATTAGTGTAGCACAGGACCAGACAAAGTATATGAGCAGAAGACAAAGAAGATAGTGCATGTGGCATCTAGTCCCTACAAAAGCTGTGTTCTACTCAACATTATGCTAATAAGTAGACTCACCTCAGCTATATTTCCTTCCCTGCACAGATAATACAGGGCCTCCATTCTTACGGCTTCTAAATTGAGGGCATCTTTCTGCAGTAGTCTAAAATCAAACACAAGGTGAGTGTGAAGAAACCAAAACAAAAGCTTTGCTCAATCACCTATTTTATCCTAAAATGAGAACAGAATAACTTGTATTACGCAGTCATTTTACATTGTGACTCTCAACTGAAAACACAGCTCTCATTTCATGCCTGTCTCAAGAAAGGTCCTCTTCCATCCCAAATGAATTCACATATTGATGTAGTATCCTGACAGAAGTGCAAGGATGGGTTCTAATAAAACTTAATTTACTTGAAATTTTTTAAAAACTGGTTGAATAAATTCAGACTCATTAAAAAGGAAAGACAACGCATCTACTTTTGTTTCAGAGTCCTTAGAGTGTAAACATGGCAAAAAAATATTTTAGTGGTGTGTTCCTTCATACTCAACCTATGTGCTGTTTCAACTGTCTGCTCCCAGTCCTGCAAGGCTAGTTGTAGCTTCATTTTCTTTATGAAAGCAGGAATGAAGTTCGGGAAGTTTGCAATTATTTGGTTCACAGTTTCCAGAGCTCCTGAATAATTCTGTCGGGCCTCAAAATACTGTGCCTAATGGAAGGAAGAGAAGCTACATCAAGAGCCTGTACACTCACAGGTGAGAAGATTCGGAAGTTCTTCCATACAAAAGCCAGGAAAAAGTGAGAGAAAAAGTCTTTCCTTAAGTAATAGTTTTACCTCAACATAAACCACAACTAGACACACTGCAACAATCAATAACAAAAGATGTGTTAAGCCTGGTGTGTGTGCTAAGCACTCTATAAGGAAGGTAGTTGCAGCACTTAAAACTTATTAGTCAGTTGCAAGCAAGAAAAAGATAGATGTAGCTGAAGAGTAAAATTGTTTTATTAGGTTTCAAATAATTTTGTATAAAGTATCTCACAATTTTAGGATATTTAACACAACTCACTGATGAAACATTTTTTTCAAGCCCTCAGGTATGTACCCTGTAAAAACTCACACTCAGCAGGTAATTGTTGTTACCAGAATTAACAATTTCTTAACTGTAAAGCGATTTACAGGGTATTCCGAATACAGAACTCCTTCATGTTCAATATCACAGTTTTAAATTAATTCAAGCAGAAATCAGGGCTTAAACCCTGTTTTGTTTTGATGCTTTAAATTTACTTACCGTATTCCATTTGTGCCATTTTATTTCACTTTTTTAAGAAGGAAATGGTGCAAACATACTAGTTTCTGAGAATTAATTTCTTAAGCCCTAGCGAGATAGCTGCTGTCTAAAGTGTAATTGCAGTAACTAAATCTGACATACACTGTTAATCTAATTCAACGGTCCACATGCAGCCAAACACACATGCCTGACCAGATACCACTGTGCATGCTCTCTTGAACTTTAGTCTTCTTATATTCATTGAACAATTTTTTTTTGCATTCAGCTTTAGAATACTAAACAAACATTATGTCAGTGAGTAACAATGTCTGTGACATAAACAAACTAATATGCTCTGAAAAAAAACACCTGTAAAGACAATTCATACGACCCCTTTAAGGAAATATAATCAAAATAAACACTTGAATCAGACTAAAGACATCTCAAAAAGAGTATTAACAACATTCACAAAAGATCGCACTATGGTGTTCAACTAGTACTTTTTGGTCATGGCATACAGCAGTTCTGTAATGTGCACAGCTGTCCCATGTACGAAGGAAGAGATCACACATTTTTATATTGTCAAGCGATTTGAAAGTTCATTTTGTACATATAAATACATGAACAGAAAGGCTTTTCTTGTGTACTTAGTAAAGTCATAACCTCAATATGTATTTAGACTGACTGTATTTAACCTATACCTTTCTTTTCTACATTGGTGTCTAATGGACCCCAAAGCACCTATCCAATCTGAGCTGTATTTCTATTCCTTGGGCAAGCTCATTAGAAACAACTCTTCTCAGCATCTCTCTAATCACTCTACAAGACTAGTATGACATTTAGGAAGAGTTAAAATCATGAAGTAAACTTACTTTACCAAGCAGTGCAAAAACATCATTTCCTTCCTGCAGTGCTTCATCAAAGTATTTCACAGCTTTTTTAATCTGAGTTTCCTTCCCACAGGTGAGATCAAGCCATGCTTTCAAAATTAACCCCTGTAAACAAAATATAAATTGGAATTCTTCACTGAATAGGTAGTAAAAAAATTATACTAGATACAATAAGTAGATATAACCTATATACAAAATAGGACTTAAAGTATCTATCTTAACTACTTAAAATATATAATTATAACCATTCTATAGCGCAACCTGGAATTTTAGTAATTCATTCCAATGTTAATCAAGCAGAGTATTTACTTACAGGATTAAAAAAAATCAACACACCAATGCCAATGGCACTGAACTAGTCTAACAAGATCTTTGAGCTTTTGTTCTGTCTGCAGAAGTGATCATACTAGACAGAATATTTTCCACAAACATTTCTGCACAATGTTTTCTTAAGATTTTGCTTATATGAGACACACAGAAACATACAGGTGCTGAAAAAAAGGGAGAAACTTAGAGGGTTTCTTCTATTTTCTGATTAAAAAGAAAAACTTCTGTATGAAGGGCAAAAATCTGGCATTTCCCAGATCTTCAACAGTATTATTAAAAAAAAAAANTAAAGGTGAAATGTGTCTTCATTAAAGAAATTATTATTTATAATTATGAATTTTATTTCTGTGTTCCAGATATTACTTATAACCTAAGCAAATAAAATATAAAATCTATTATGAATTGCTGAATTATTTAATCAAATTATAATTGCCATAAAAAATATATATAAAATATCACCAGCTCTTTTGTAACATAAAATTCAAGGAGTCGTGTATTTAAAACTCAAAGGTGAGTAGAAGAGCCTAATTTTGCAATTGCTAAACAGAAACTGGCTAAACTTCATAGACTAGAGCTTTTTTTTTAAAGAAAGGGAAGTATTGTACTTCTATACAGGAAGTACATAAAATATCTTATCAAAACAAACTGTATATACTAAACAAATCATATTTCACCAAGTTTAAGCACCCTGAACCACCTTTCCAAAAATCTGAAGTAACCGTAACTCACACTGTCAAACCAGAAAAAGATAAGCATAACATAAAAGAAGGGAAGGAAAATTATTTCTTTTTACATATTTAAATATTAATGCACTTTTTGATCTACACGCAGGTGTCTATAAAAAATAAATTAACTATTTCAAATATTATTAAATACTTCAGCTGTAAATATTTCCTACTAAGGAACATTCCCAAATTCATAAGAACAAAAATCAACTACTATGACTTTAATAAGCAAAGTCATAAATACTGCTATTTCACCAAAATGACCTACCCTTAGTCTTTTTATGAATTAACATATTAATGCTTTGTGATGTCCTTGTTTCTTCATTAATATAAATTATTTCTTAATTAGTATAAATTAGCCAGTAATTTAAAATAACTACCAATTTTAAATAATAATCAGTGTTAGTTGAAAAGCTAAGCCATTACTTAAATCATAATGTAATTTCAGAAATTAATGTTTAGAATAGTTGCATATTTCTAACTCGTGCAATGTATCAACCATAAAACTATAAATTACAAACTGAGCAGTGTACTGAACCACACAGCTGAACAACTCAGAAACATTTGTGTCAATACTGGTGTCCTAGGAGAACAACTATGTACTCAGCTCTGACAGCTCTGCCTTGAAGATGCTGGACTACAAAAACTTCACAGTTTTTTGTTTCTCTCCTTGAACTAAAGCTGATACCTCCTTAAAAAAAGGTAACATACTAAGTTTCCACAAACCTTAAAGAATCTAGTGAATTTTGATGACTGTACACAAATGCAGAAGACATTGCCACATGCGACACTTGCACAGATTTTTAAATAAGTTCAGTGGAACCCTAGGCAAATTTAGCCTCTAACAACTGCAAAATTTAAATCCCAAATCCCCTGGGTACTTTTGAGTTTTCAGATTCAAAAGAGATGTTTCCCTCTAGTGAGGCTATCATGCTTATTTTTTTGCAAGGAATTATGATGCTTGGTATCAAGGAACAATACTGGCTTAACTGCATATTATTTCCATTTATTAAGCCATTATTTATTAATTACTACAGGAAAATGAATACTTAGTGAACAAAAAAGAATCATTATGGGAAATTACTCAGCTGTGTCAAATGAATTTATGACATTAAGAAAGTACTAGAACAGAAAATAGTTAAAGATTACCTCCAGATAGCACTCATGCAATAAGTTAAGCTTCACAGTATACTTGGTCCTATTAATATTTTACGTAAGAAAAAAAGTTACCTCTTTACCACCACCAGAAACTTTGATCATTCTATCAACATATTCGCGGGCCTTGTCCTCACGACCGAGATGCCACAAAAACAAGCCAGCATAGTACAGAGCCTGCTGTCCTGCTGTTTTACGTTGCTCCTTCAATTTTGCATCCAGCTCTAGAATAGCATCTCGATCTGAAAAGGTTTTGGTCAGAGCTCTTGTTGATAACCACTCAAAATATTACAAAAGAGCAGCACAGATTTTTCAAAGCAAACACTCTTTTCTTTATCGTACATTGATAAACACACAGGCAATCCCACCCAGTAAAAAATATTTATCAGACAGAGATGGAAAACACAGATGAGGCTTCCCATCAACATGGGTGCTGGGAAGGGGAGGTCCCAGTTTTTAGACTGGAGATGGAAATACCAACGTGCCCAAAATTCTTTTCTCCATTTGTATGATCAGGGTAGCTTGAAAGATAGAGATGACATGGTTTTAAAGATTTCTTAAGTTGCAGTTCTGCTCAAAAGTATTAGTATCACACATGAGTGGACAAGAATCACAAGAAGCTTGATTCAATTTTTTTTCTATTTCAGATTTTTGTGCATGTGCTTTACTTTAATGTTCAGTCTTATTCTTCAGAGTTTTGTGTTTTGTTTTTTGTTTACAATCTTCTAAGTGTCACTCAATTCAGTAACAGATCTTATGACAAATTCAAAGCTGGAATATACCTTTTTAATTTGGCAGATTTAGCCTACAGCTCCCAGGCCTTCACACAGAGCTGTTTAAAACATGAAGCAGCACATCTTAATGAGCATACCTGGATTAGGGCTCTTTTTGTGGGCATAAATCAGAGCCATCATTGTACAAAGCGACACCTCCTGTTTGTTTTTAATAGACTCCAACTGTCGAATACCCTCTTGGACATCACCTAATGAAAACAAGCGCAGAATAAGCTATGACACCTTTCAAGACAAAGACTATCAACATCAAACATCAATCTGACTTAAATTTCCCCCTCTATTTTTAATTCCAAGCTTTTGTTCATTATTCACACGTCCATTTTCACTTCTTGTGCAAGCCTTTCAAACAGACACATGAAAGAAAACAGCATCTCAATGCAGAGAACTTGAAAGGAGTTATGTGCTAGTTCTGCCAACTGCCATAAAGACGAAAATTGTATTTATTATTTGCTTTATGCACGGCATTGAGCAGCTCTTTTTGCTCCTGTTTCCTTATATAACCAGGATTTTTGCCCTGTTTGTGTATTTTGAACATCAACAGGGCAAACAATATCTTGAACAATTATATGACTGTAATACAAATAAAAAACATCTGGGAGTTTGGGAGCAGATACACTACCTCGAAATCAGCACACCTTCCCAGACCCTGCCACATCCCTCCGTTGGGTTTTTAATATTCTGTGACATCCCTGAAATACGAATTTAGCTAAATATACCTGTCAGAACAGTTTAATGTATACAATAGGTATTAGCTGTCAGGTCCTTTGAGGCAGAGGATACAATAAAATTAGATGCAGCTGCTTTGAAGGGAAGAGCTCTTAGCTGGGACAGGGGAATTTCTGAGCAAATGTAGTATACTTTTAGGCAAATTCCCTTCCAGGAACCCATGTACCTGACCCATCTTCATGTAACCACTAAGGAGGTAAGTGTTCCTCACTTTGGTACTGCGTGATCCGTATCACCTTCATTCAAACTGGGGAGGAGCGGTGACAGACCACGACACACCGGCAATTCCACCCGCACGGGAAACAGGCCGGCTCCGTAACACGGCTTTTGGCTGTGGCATTGCCTGCGGGCTGAGCCCAGCGGGGCCCCGCCCGGCCTTACCTGCCCTCAGCGCGCCGTAGGCCCGGTAGAACTGCAGCACGGGGTCGCTGCCCGCCCGCCCCAGCGCCGCGTCCGCCGCCGCCCGGACGTGCTGGAACTGCCCCTCCTGGCAGTAATAATTGAGCAGCGCCTGCGGGGGGAGCGCCGCGGGTCACCCGGGCGGCCCCTTCAGGGGGGACACCGCCCCGGCCCCGGGCCCGGCCCCCGCCCCATCCCTCCCTCCCTCCCTCACTGGCGGCCGCTCCCTGCCCCGCGGGGCGGCGCCCACCTGCTGCCCCTCCGCGTCCATGGCTCCTGCCCAGCGCCGCGGCGGGGCCGCTCCGGAAGGGCGGGGGCAGCGCATCGCC
>VXBX01005472.1:748234-824351 GCA_013400415.1 Scytalopus superciliaris
CAGCGCCCCCTGCCGGCCCCGCAGCGCCCCCTGCCGGCCCAGCGGCCGCGCCCCCCGCGAAGGGCAAACCTAAAACTGGCATGAAAAACAAGTTTTTTTTAACGCAACCTTTTACGACGTTTCGTCCGCATGTTAATCTGAAAATACTTATCTTTCCATTTTGATACTTAGGCTTTTCTATCGAAGTTTTAGGCTCTTAGGACAATTGGAAGGCGAAACATTTCCCTCCCCGGGAAAGGTTTTTGATGAATTTCAGGGAAGATGCTGTGAAACTTTATTTCTGTATTAGCAGCTGAGCAAGCTGACAGACTACAATTGCTCATAAACTGGTTTTACAGGAAGTTCAGCGTTCACCTCTGAGTGTTTTCATTGTAAGTTGCAGGGGAATACAATGTAAAATCATGTGAACATATGAAATTAATATTTTCAGAAGTAGAATTCCTAGCTGGGGACTAACAAGCAAGTCCTAAGGATTTGCTTACGGGGAAGAGCAGTATAGCTGGTTGTAAAGGTTTTCAGTGCCCTCCCATCCCGTGGTTTTAGAAGCATATCTTTTTATAATAATAAAGACCAAAGGAATATACAATAAAAAAATGTAATCTTTATTATTTTGACGCATTAATAATGTTCTTTAGCATCAGTTAGGGTAATAGTAGCATTTTCCTGCATGCAGTTCACTAATACAGAGTTAGTCAATAATTTTAATAAAAGTAATCTATATTTAATTTTCCTGTGTAAGAAACATAAAATGTCCTGATGCATTGGATTATACAATTTTGCTACTTTCTCTTTGTGAAAAAATATTGTGGACCCTAGATAACGTTTAGAACTGTTCTAGTGCAACATGAAAAAAAAAAAAATATCTGTGAGTAAGTATGAGAAAAGATTAAGGATTCTGTGAAAGAAAGGTTGTATCTGAAAACTTATGATGCAGGCACTGCTTAGACATTCAATTTGAACTTTAGACCATTTCCCAACTGCAAAAAAACTTAACTTTTTTAGAAGCAAATTATGAAATTACTTCACAGAAAATATTGACATGTTGGCAAATATTGTAAAAAATAAGAACCTACAGCTATCCATTCACTCAGTTATATCTTGTTCTCTGTAGTTCTTCTGTGAAAAAGTGCTATGGACAGAAAGTAACAAAAATGGCGTGACATCAACCTGAAGATAAAATTCAGTTCTTGTTTTATGTACATAATGCTGAAAAATAAAATAAAATGATTTTTACAGTATTTATATTTGCTTATAAAATCCTAACATTATTTTCAACAGGTTTAGTAGTTTTCAACATGTCTGTACAATTTGGATATACACTATATGCTTTTCACTGAAAATTCAGAAACGTAAAACAAATAAAGCTCCTAAATAGCTGCAAAATATTGCTTAATGGTATGGAGGAATGAGGTCTCGTTGAGTAGGTTTTTTTCACTTAGCTCTGATGTATGGCTTCCCACGTTTAAGAATCCTGGACAGTCAAAGGAACAGCAGCATAGGCAATATAAACATGCATTGATTGCATCCAAACTATCTATAATGGTAGATAATACGTAATTTTACCTGTTGAACGCTTGCACACTACACTTATTGTGGTACATATTTGATGCAATAAATGTGCTAAAGTCATTATCTGTTTGCTCAAACATGCACCACAGGTTAAAAATTACTATTTACATAGCAGAGGGCTTTTCATTAACGTGTACAACATCAACCTTACTGAGAGCTGAAGATGGCTAAACAATACTGCAGGATAAAGCAGAACAACTTTATAAAGGGCTCTTTTTGATCAATTTGGAGGGCTGAGGCAGATTCATTTAGTATTTGTATGCAGAAAGACATTTGACAAAGACAAAATCTGTGACTTCAGACCTAGAAAGAAGTTTGCACCTTCTGAAACTTAATGGTCTGTGCGAAAAATAAACCATCTCTACTATTCTTGTGAGTTGTAGGGGACTTTACAGGCATACCAAGACTTGATTGGATGTGATACAACATGAATACATTAATTAAGCACCTCAAAATCTGTTATTCCTTTCCAGAAACACTGTGCTAAAAAAAAAATCTGTTGTTCTTTGTGACTTAATGTTATTTTCATGCATGATCTATAAGTGCAGCATGCCTTCATGCAAATAATTCCTGTGTGTATATTACTCATCTAATAGAACACCTGGCCCTTGTACCTGTAAAGGTGTACTTAATCCCCTTCCCCAACAGAAGCCCCATTTACAAAAATAGTCACATATAATAAACAACATATGAATAAAAACAAGATGAATCCACCAACACAGATTTTGTAAAAATATGAAGTATGTGGCAGTTGAAATGCAAACAGTGGATACAGTTACTGTATTGTTTTATGCTAAACACACAAATACTTGGTTTTGCACCCCTTTAACTGGTCCCTACAGTCTGTGTAGCCATTCTTTCTCTCCTCTTCAGCAGTGTCAGCTGGTAGTGAGAACAGTAACCTCCTGTCAAGGTTGTTTCCTCTTATCACAGTCACAGTCACTGACAAGGGGTCACTGTCTTTTAATAGGCACTGACCTTTAATGTACAGTATATTTGTAAAAATTGTCAGTTTGGCATAGACCTCCTTCAGGAGTCCTGTTGACACAAACACATGATCCTTACAGGCTATGAACTATTTTGCACATATATGATTTTATTTTCTTTTATTTCTGACCGTCTTTATCTTCCTTTTCGTGCTTTTCTTTGACTGGCCTCATTACACGATCATAAGAAGGTGGACAAACTGCTGTTGATGCGGTTATATCAGTTTTCTCTGTAAATGAGTTTTCATTTAACTTGTCAATAAGGATTTCATCTTTCATACCCTGGCCAGCCCCTCCTTCGGTTTTGTTTTTGTTATAGATAAAGGAAGCTTGTTTTACTGTTCGTTTTAAAAGGTGACGTCTGTAAGCACGCTGGATAATAACAGCAGATACTTCCTCCTGTTTTCTTTTTAATGTAGTTGTAATTGGTTCATAGGAAGCTTTTGAAGGATTGGATGCCATAAATCGATCCTCCATCTGTATTCTGAGGGCATCCATCTCCCCACTTTCCCCCAACACACGCTTTGTGAAAGCAAATAGGATGTCAAGGCAGTGAATTCTGTCCCCGCTCACCATGGGCAGATCCATTGCAATGAGCTGGACTTTATTTGGTTTGGGTAAATGAAGAGGAGGTTCAAGTGCTGCTGCAAAATCAGACAATTTCTCAAATTCCATGAATTGTGTTGCATCAGGATCAAACTTCTCCCAGACTTCATAGAACATCTCAAAGTCATCCTCACTCAAGGGTTCAGCACTTTCTTCAGTAGCAACACCGAAGTTCTCCAAAATCACAGCAATGTACATGTTCACCACTACCAGAAAGGAGATGATGATGTAGCTGACAAAGAAGAAAATCCCAACAGAAGGGTTGCCACAGTCACCTTTCACAGAGCTCCCTGGATGAGCCTTGTTAGGATCACAATCGGGCTCCCCACTGTTCAGGATTGGGGCGAGCAAACCATCCCAGCCAGCAGACGTGGTGATCTGAAACAGGCAGATCATGCTGTTGCCAAACGTTTCAAAGTTGAACATGTCATCTATACCGGCTTCCCTCTTAACATAGGCAAAGTTGGACATGCCAAATATGGCATAGATGAACATGACCAGGAAGAGCAGCAGCCCAATGTTGAACAGAGCAGGAAGAGACATCATCAAAGCAAAAAGCAGAGTGCGGATTCCCTTGGCGCCTTTGATGAGGCGCAGGATTCGACCGATTCTGGCAAGTCGGATGACTCTGAATAGTGTGGGGGACACAAAGTACTTCTCAATCATCTCAGCTAAGAACATTCCTAAAAAAGAAGAAAACCAATATACATTATCACTTAATCTCCATATCACAACAGAAATTTAGAAAAATAGTTTTAAAATTGGCGGTTCAGTGTAGCGGTCAAAGATGGTCTGTAGATTCCACTTGCATAGTTTTTGTTATAGCAGTTATACTTAATAGTTGCAGATGCAATATGTGTTGAATGATTATAACAGTTGTGATGGTTAGTTTAGCTGAATTATGAGATAAAATGAAAAGTTGAATGACTTGGTTGATAAATTTTGCAAACTCAAAAGCTAACCATATAAGCTCTATTGAAAAAGAAGTTCACCTCATATTCATTTTACCTTCTTTTTAGTTTAATAAACAAGACTTACCTACTATTGAGAGAATGACAACCACAAAATCAAAAATGTTCCAGCCAATGGTGAAGTAATAACAACGGAGTGAGAATATTTTGAAGACACATTCTCCAGTGAAAAGGACAATAAACACCAGGTTTATCCAGTACAAAATATTTTCCATTTCTTCACTCTGGTCATCTGTTTCTACCATCATGGTAACCATGTTAAGACAGATAAGAATCATGATGCTGATGTCAAATACTTGCTGTGTCACAAAATCAAAGACCATGCCTTGGAATTTATTCTGAGGAGGAAAGAAAAAAAGAAACATCCAATACAAACTGTATTTTTTTTTCTTTTCCTGTTAAAAGTAGAAAAACACATGCAGTAAGGCCTATGAGATTTCAATAAAAATGTAAGTAGTGATCTTAAGTAGAGTGCTCAAACACAACAGCTTAGTTCAGCTGCCTCTGTTGCATATTCATACAAAAAATGGTTGTAAGGAAAAAATAAATTTTTCTCATGTTTTATTTTTCCCTTTCTGCTGACTAATACACAGTTAATGATAATTTTCATGTGGGCATACTTCTGCTCTCTTTGTATCAGTAAAAACTCTTTGTAAATAGCTATTGGTCTGATGTGCATAAATAATTTTACCCCTGGTCTTGGTATAGGTTTTTGTGGTTTTTTGGATCCCAGCTTTTTCATTGCATTGTAGTATTTCTTCTGCTCTTCTGTCATAAATATGTCTTGACCTCCAAAGTAAAAACATGAAATCAAAGCTGGTTATAATCACATTCATATGCAGTGCTGAAAAAACTTAGAGAAATACAATTGTTTGATTGACTGATTTAATGAAAATCAAGAACACTGAACGGATAATAATCTCTTGGCTATCAAATGCAGCTGCCTGCAATATCACCATTTAGTCTAGAAGTTGTCTGGACATCTAGTACTACATCTCACAAAACCAAAAAGCAACACAACATTTCTCTACAATTATTTTCCTTGAACTCCAAGAAATCATTTTCAGCACTTCTTTTATAGGAAGAGATATAGTAAATAGTATTTGAGAGAAGCTCAAATAGTCTGGACTGCTCAGTCCTGTCACTTTGAAACTGCAATTTTAGTGAAACAAAGGAAGCAGACAAAGTCAGGTTTTCAGTACACGAATGTGTTAGTGCTTTAGGTATATCTAGTTTAGCAATCATACAATTAGCATTGGGACTCAAAGTCTTCAAGGTTTTTTAGAAGATGGATTATCAGATTTTGGAGAAACTTAGCTAGAGATTGAAACACTCGATATTATTAAGAGCAAAATGCACTCTTTTATGGTGATTAGCTTCCATGTTAAATGAAATTCTGTTCAGCAAAAGCCTGAACTGGCCTTTGGAGCCTGACAGCAACGATAAAGAGAGAATTATGGGTCTTTTGTGATAACCTAACCAAAATCCATAGTAACCTCCTTTTAGAGGCAGCTTGAATGAAAGCCTATGAGACTTTCCGTACTTCTTGGTAAAAGATACTTGCAGACATCTAATTCCAGGAATGTCAATGCACACGTAGGACTGGATACAGCCCTTTGTGGATGAGTGTGTGGGAAGCTTTGAAGACATAGGATTGCATGGACCATAAGCTGGACAGACTCCCTAACCATAGATCTCTCAGTCTCTACCATGCACAGCTTCCAAAAATCTTACTTAGCATCTCTGGTTATTAACATAAATCCAAAGAAAGTGATTGCAGTCCACTAAAGTAAAAGTAAACTAGTAACTCATAGCGGCTTTTGTCCTTCAGTGTCCCTTGCTTTATCTGTTTACAAAAAATAATTTTAAAGATGAGCATCTATACCAGTGAGATTATCCACACCTGCTGTGTGAAACAATAAAAAAAGGCCCTGAGAAAGTTACAGACCATTCCTGCTCTGTATAGTTTCTGATTGTTCAGTGCCACAAAATGGAGCTTGAATACTTGGGGTCGTTTAAATAGCATTTGTAGTGATCATTAAAACAGCACCTGTAGTGTGATGAAATAATGCTTTACATTTCATAACCAGCTAGCTACTTTTGTGTGCTGATAGACCAACTACAAATCAAGAAGAAAAAAAAGAGTCAAGAAATTAATAGTGCCTTAATGTAGGGACCTAAGTCAGGAGTTTGATCATGCAAGCAGATTTCATGAAGTTGAGGCATGGAAAAGCTGATGACTTGAGGAAGACTAAACTGGGCATAGATAACAGAAGGATCTGTCCCATTCAGTACAATGAAAAATCTTACAATGTTAATGCATACTACAGGTATGATTTTATCTCCTAATACACTTCAGCTTTTTCAGTTTTGAGCAAACCATAGGTGTACTTTTCATATATCATTCACCTGCAAAAAAGCAGTATTCTAGAATATCTTTAGAAGGGAAATGAAACAATACTTATCTTCTTTTTTTGCTGATTGAAGTTATCAATAATGACACCAATGAACAAGTTCAGGGTGAAAAAAGACCCAAAAATAATAAAGATGACAAAATACAAATACATGTACAGGTTGTCTTCATACTTGGGTTGCTGTAATATCTAAAAAAAAAAAAAGAAGTGAAATATAATTCCTGAGATTTCATGTGAAAATTTCAACTGAACAAGTGGCAACCTTGCACAAAATGTCTCCCATATTTTGTGTTTGGACAATACTCCTATGACATTTATCAGTGTATTTTGTCCATTCCATCTATTGCTGAGAACATCTGACAGTTTGTATTCAGTATTCCACCTTTTTTACCCACAGAATTTCTTGCTAATCAATTTAATTTTTTCATTCTGTTTTATGGATATCAACTGCTTATGTAAAATACATAAATACACACTTGTTGATAGACAGACCTCAAGAAAAAAAGATAATATTTTTCATTACTTACATCTCTTGAGTCAATAGCTGCGTACATAATATCCATCCAGCCTTTAAATGTAGCCTGTAAACAGTACACACCTGTTTAAGCACAGAGCTTGAAAACAACTCATGTAATAACTTCCAGCAACTCAGTACAGCACCAGGAATAATTAGCATAACATTGGATTTCTAAGAGTTTTGTCCTTTGGCTCTTTACAGAGCTGCTCATCGGATATACTGCTGTGTATCTCACCACTTTGTCTCTACATGAACATTTTAAGTAGTAAGCATAATTAACTTATTTCTGATTTCTAACTAATTATCAAAAATTATGGAAGGCAGTATCATTTTAGTTCAGCAAATCATGTCAACTGCAAAGGCTGAGAAGTAGCCTAATGCAACTGAGTTATCACCAATGAAGACTGACACGTAGTTCCTCCCTCTCAAATCAGAAAGGTGGCAATGAAAGGGCACTTCAACCTGAAACTCCGAATGCAAGGAATGGGCATACTTTTACATGAGAAAGATGATGCACATAATGAAGTAGCACTTCTGCAAAGTGCATGCTGTTGCCTCAGATTCAGACACATGATGATCATTGCCCATCATCCTCCAGGCAAAATTGAATTATTATTGTGGTGGGTTTTTTTTTAAATTTACTAGTGTAACCGAGACTAAAGTGAATGAAAAAAATAGACCAATTTCAAAATACGAAGCTTCGCCACGATCAATAAAGTACTGCAGTATAAACAGACCACCTTTCAGCCAGTGCTAGAAGGCTGAAGAACTGAGGTGTATTATTATTGTTGTTGTTTAAAAAATAATCTTGAAAAGAGTGTGGGTGTGGAAAAATTGCAAATATAACACATTACTCTCTTCTGTTTTCCACAATGAGTTTCATAGATCTGTAAGATATTAAAATTATTGAAGAAATTAAGAGAGAGAGACAAGGCATCACATTTAGTGATAGTGTTATTTCTACTGTAGATGTGTAGGCCTGCTTAGATTTATCTGCAATATGCTTTCTTCATCAGAAAGAAGGTATCCTTTGAGAATTTGTGCATACTGAATAGAAAGTAACACAGAAAATGACCAGGAGATCAAATTATTAGTTTCCTTTTTGCATATTACCATATAAAATAAATTGTATATTTTCAGTGACACTAAATCAGGAGTAATTCATTGCTTTCAAAGATTACAGCAGTATAACTGAAATCAGCCTCTGTTTCAAATGTTTTTTTTTCCCCCAAGGAAATGTCAAGACACATATTCAAATGCAATTAGAAAAAACAAGAGAATAAAAATCCCCCTTCTCCTTTACTGTTGGTAAAAATGCATAATTTTTTCCCCTGTAAATAATTTCTAATGAAGTTGTAAGTCATGCTGGAGTTTCACCACTCAATATCTTTACCAGAAATAACACCAGGAAGATTCACATTCCCTTTTGGAGATACAAGAGCATCTTGCTTTTACAACACTGACCTGCTGGAACTGGGAAGGTATCCTAAACTTCTAGCCCTAGAATTCAACTTCTGATTTTTTTACCCTACAGTTCACAAGATGTGTTTTCTTATTGATATTAGTAACAGCAGTATAATATAATATTGTGCTTTGAGACCCACTGGTTTGCCACATTTTATCCTGGTAAGCAGGGTATATGCTTACTAGTGGGATAAAGCAGGCCTCTGGGAGATTTACTTACCAAAGAATCCAAACACTAGGCTCAAGTTAAAAGGCATAAGGCCATAAAATTATCAGGGCAGATGCCACATCTCTTTGTGTACACCAACCTCTTCCTCTTCACTCATTGATGAATGACAATTGTGAAAGGAATTTCTCCAGCAGATCTGTCTCTGCTTTGGTGCTTCTCTTTAGGGACAGAGAAATACTCAAGCAAGTTCAGACCAAGAAATGAAAAAAGAAGCTTGAAGATCCACACAAACCAACATGATCTATGCTGCATCATAGAAGAAAAAAATTCTTATAGAGAGAATGTGTATTTATATGACTGATGGCATAAATGTTTATACTCCAAATTCTGTGAGAATTTTGGAAAATAGTCTGATAAATATAGTCTATAAAACTTGATCAATGACATATATCATTAGCCTGCATTTTTGGGCAGTAAGAACTATAACATTGCTGTAATACTAAAGATTTATAATAGCAAAGATTTTCCACACACCCCTGTCTCCCAAAAGGAAAAAAACCAACAAACAAATGCCAACCAAAAATTAGGTTATGTTCTTTTCTTAGGCCACTCATTCCAGAAATTCATTTGCCAGCACTGGCAAGTAAACTCAAGAAAGAGCTTATCAGAGAGTTGGTTTTGCTTAAAAAGCTACTGTGACTCATTTCTATTTTTTGATCCCAGAATACTTCTTTCTGAAATTAACCCACTACTTTTAAATGCGTGTGTGAAATACCTATGTTTCTTTTCCATAAAATTCTGACAAAAAAGAAGGGGTTTCTGTGATGAACCAACTCATATACTACCAGAAACATTTGATAACAAAGTTGTTCACAGGACTCATGTCTTTCCTAGAACAGTAAGGTCCTCAGTGCCTGGGTTTGGAGTTCTTTTGACTTGTTTTCATTTCAATTTTTTGTCATAAAAATGGTACTAGTTCCAGCAGTATTCAGTCAAGATAGTGATGTAGAAAGTAAACACGTTATGGTTCCTGTAACCCAGAGGAGCTGAAGGGATTCACAACATCCTTTAACTGATGAAAAGAGCATGAGTCAGAGGGCAGAATGGAGAATGGAAATAATCTTGGGGACTCAGAGGAAGCTTTCTGTAGTTAGATTCTAGATGCCTGAAAATAGGGACCTTGTATCAGTAATTCATGCATTGATACGTATCACGGAGATCGGCATTAGGCAAATGGCATTGACCTCTATGGGATTATTTTCTCAGGTCCGTCACAACCTAGCAAAAGTCTGGGCCTGAGGTTGTTGAGGTGGAGAACCAAATTACTGCAGTAGACCTTTCAAGTAATCATTAAGATATTTTGAAAAGGCCATTAATGTTAATATTAGGTGCACAAAAAGCATACCCATTTGCAACCATGATTTCATAATCAGATTTTTCAGGCTGAGTGTCTTATTTTAGGCCAAATACTAAAGTTTCAATAGCTTTGTATTTGGTTCTGACATAGTAATAGATACCTCTAATTGAGTAATACCTTAGTGTTTAGTCACCTTTACTATTGCTACAAGCTGCTTAGGAAGGGTAGGGAAACCTAGGGCTATGATAACTATTCATTTCTCATGTTTATTTTGGACATGGTGGCTTTGGAATCCTGTTCTAGAGTCTCATCCAAAGTACTTTATATATCAAATAGAAAATCACCTTATAACTATCTTCTTTGATTGAGAAAGCAATGTAAGAGTCTGAAACATTTATGACTTGTGTTCTTGAAGGTGAAAAAACATAGATTCTGCACATTTTAACACATTCACTGAAAATCAGACTGATACTATCCTTTCTTTGCCCTGGAGCTCTTACCATTCCATAACTGCAAAATCATTACTAATGGCTTACTTACCAAACCTTAAAAGATGCAGGGCCAAGTGCCTATTTTGGGCAATGACAGAAGTGCCCCCTTTTTTTCCTGGTATGTCAAACAGAAAAGCCTTTTGTGCTTTCACAGGCATTTTAGCAATACATGGACATTCTACTAACACAAAAAAAGCCCCTCCATCATTAAGCAAACCTTTCATATTGGTGTTAAATCTATATTTTAGATACTGCAAAAACAACTGGCTTGTCCTCCCATGGAGAGCTGGGTCCCTCTGTGGTAGGTCTAGGTTAATTTTTCCTTTGGAATTGTGGAAACAACTGGCAATTTTCTCCCAGTTTGCCTCTCAGAAAAATCCAATAATTTAAGTTTTCATGTAAGAAATATTTGTTCCTTTTCAATGAAGAGAAGATCGAATAAGCTCTGCATAGTCAGGACACTGAAAAGTACAACTGCAAGTAGCTGAAGGGTGGTGATTGTGGCCACAGAGTCAGGAAAGAAATGCACATTACCCAGAGTAGACTGGGTTACTACTACAGAACTGCAAACTCTTTAAAAGAGTGTTGTTGATGTCTTGTTTCTCCTGAATTGGTTTAATAAAGCATTCTATCCCCCGGGTCAGTCGATTTCATAAAAAAGGCAAAGAAAATAATTATTTAAAGTCTTTCTATTACAATAAAATTCTGTTATCAAAACCAAACTGTATTCAGTAGTTTTTTTCTTTAAGACTGTTGGTCTCTCTCCACTTTTTCCTGATGTGACAGTAACGTAAATAATCATAATGACATTATTATTTGTCAGTTACAGTCACACAGGTAAGATTTTATAGTAGCTGGGATAGACAGTTAACATTGCAAAGAACTACTGTTCCAGACTTTGTCCATGACCATGTCAATACAACTGCATCATAATGATTGTATTATTGAGATTTGATATGCCAACATAAAAGATAGAAACTTACTTAAAAGCTATAAAAATGAAACCTAAGGTACTGCAGAATTAGACAGTAACCTCAAAAAAGCCATAAAAATTGTTGAAGGCACACCACATAGGTTAGAGTACAGCATTTTCTTGACCAAAACTGGTTATTAAGCTATTAAGAATTAAATTATTAATTAAAGACTGTTAGCTACTTCAAAATACAAAGATAGATAGTGTTGTGAGGACACAATTTTTGATAGCAAAAGCATAATCTTATAGTATCTTTCTGCATATATTTTCTTTCTTTTTCCCTCAGTTTTTGCTAAATAAACTCCATTATCTCCTAAGGCACAGAAGTCTCAGGGAAAATGTTTCATGGATTATAGTATTCAGTGATGTGTTTCTTCTCTTTTTTCTCTTCTGAATGAGAAATTGCTTCTTAGATCACTTAAATCTGCACTTGTGGCAGACCAATGACTGAGATGAGTTTTACTACCTGGAATTCTTCTCTGTGACTTAATCACACCAATGCAGATATTTGTTTTTCAGCAACAGAAAAACTTAAAATATTCAGATAGCTGATTACCATTCCTAGGTAGTTCTAGAAACTTTGAAAGTTCAAAGGGGATGGAAGAACAGCACTTGTTTCTTCAAATATCCTAAATTCTTTATTCTTCACAGTTGGCTCTACTTACTTCTTATGATGAAAAGAGTAATCAATTACCAGTGCAGTGGTATTACTAAGCCACAGATAAAAATCATCAGGTAAATGTTTTCTTTTTTTGTTGCTAGAATTGTTTTTCACTATTACATATAAACAGTAAAAGGTATATAAAGAGTGATGACTTACTACTTGAAGTAAAGAAAGATACCCAAATCCTACATTATCAAAGTTTACTTTCACGTTTTTCCATCGGGCACTTTGATTGTTTTTTATGAGTTCCTCGCACTGACTAAAATTGTTGATCTGTTCGACTTCAAACCTTTCATCAGTTGTGGTGTTAACACAGTAGTAGAACTTCCCAGCAAACAGATTTACTCCCATGATGCTGAAAATTAGCCAGAATATAAGACAAACGAGAAGCACGTTCATGATGGATGGAATTGCTCCTAAAAGGGCATTCACAACCACCTAGTACACAAATACAGGGGGAAAGAGAAAAGAGTATAAGCATATTTACAGCAATAAAGTTTTGTATACTGTTTCACCAATGCTTAATAAATGCTTGTTCAGAAACTAATGCTATAAGTTTTAAAGCAGTACATTAATAACTGTAGCACTGCACGGTTCTTTCAAATTATTAACATTAGTACATATAATGAAAGGAAAATAAGTGAGAAACTGAAAATTATTAATAGAAAAACAAAAGAGAAGACCAGGAAGTAACAAGATGAAGCCTGACACTTATGTATTATTGACAAAAAAGAAAAATGTGTTAAATGAAAATACAGACATAACAAAACTAAAAATGTGTAAAATTATAGATTAAAAATGTTTAAAGAAAAATGGCAACCTGTAGATTTGACCAAAATAGCTTTGCAATTTAAGCTGAAAACACAAATGCCATGAATCTAGAAACTAAGCTCTACATTAAAAGGATTATGCACAATTTAAATACATATTTCTATTGCCTTATTGTTTCATGCAAGATTATAACAAAGATTAATTTCTTTGTATAGAAAAGCAAGACAGTTTTGCAATATGTGTCTACTTGAATCAACATAATTTATTTCAAGCTCCAGTCTTATTGTTTCATGTATTGAGTTTAAGTCAGCAATACCCTTCATTTATCTAAAGAAGGACATATTCAGGGCTTTTGATTTTGCATTTTAAAATACTTTTGGCCAGTTGCCTTCTCAGCCACGTGCAGGCAAGATGTCAATAAACCTTATGTCAATAAAAAGTGGATTGTTCTGATATATACAGCAATTAATCACGTGTCTGTCAGAGCTATCAAAACTTTTGTGATGAGCAGTTATTTCTCCATAAGTATCCAATATCAGATTCTCATTTATGAGTTGTATTTTAATTTTTTTTCCTCTGTAAACCTTGTATGAAGGTAAAATGAAATATATAGTAGGGCTTTCATTCTCAGTAAGCCAAGTCCTGCAGTGGGGCAGGAAAGGATTGGCATGGTTACTTGGAGTGTATTAAGTTGTCTTAGTCCATCTTTGTTCCCTGCTTTCTGCACTATAAATGCATCCTCCCCACTACCAACATAATTCTGAGCAAGCTCAGAACTGCTCAGTCTTACTACCTGTATTTCACAGCCTCCTGAAGGCCTTTGGAAGAGGAAAATTCTGGTTGTGTTATTCGTCACTCAGCACCCTCCTCCTCCTCCCAAATGTTATGGCCAGGAATTAGGACCTGTTTAGAGATCTTAGGTAGAAATGTTATTTTCAGGGCATATTTTCTTCTTATTTAGTAGGGTCTCCTCCATTGCCTGACAGTAGAAATGGGACCTTTCTGTAACTGAGAACAATCCTTGTATTTTATAAAACCATGATTTTTTTTTTTAAATTTACCTTTTTTTTTTTTTTCCTTTTATTTTGGTAACTTCTCTTTTTGGTGGCGGCTTTAAAGAAAGCATGCTTGCTTCTTGAGATGTGAAATATCTAGGCAATGTATGCATAAACTAGCCATTTTGGCAAGTGTTTAAAAAGGCTAAAAAGGTCCCAGTAATATTCTGGACATAAATCTGTTGATACTTAGCTTGATGGAACCGAGAACAACATAAAGATTAGAGATGGAATTAGAAATTCTGGCAATTATTCCCAGTCTGACCTGGTCTATAACATTGTATTATGCTATTGCTGCTGTGAAATTCTAGGCCACCTCGTCTTTGTCTTATCCTTTCCCGCCCCCCCACTCATAAAAACGTTCCAGATGTGTTACACTGATTGAATTCCTCTGTTTAATCGTGGTGGAAAAACCTGAAAATAAAAACGTCAAGAAAGAAAGATGGGGATTTAGTTCTGCAACTTAAATAAATTAAGGTTACCTGTGCTCACACGAAGAATGGTTTTGCATGAATTGGGTGCCTGTAGCAATTACTTTTATAACAACCCTGAGATCCATTGGACCACAGCACAGATCCAGAACAGGCAGCAGAACACTAACAGCTACAGTAACTGTTACAGCTACGAACTGATAATAGTTGTAGAAAGAAAGATTTCTACAAAATGCCATCAGTGTGTCTTGCATCTTTAGATGAACGGGTAATGCAGTCTCCCCACTGAGCTTATGAAAAGATCAGCCACATCTTCTTGGATAAAAAGAGAACAGCTTCCAGCAACTGTTCCAACAATGCTTCCAACAATTTATTTCATATAGGTCACTGAAAACCCATCAAATGGTAACAATTTTTGGTCACTACTGACCTGGCCTGGATGCGAACTGGTGACCTAGAGATGAAAGGCTCTGTATCCTATTAACAACCCCTTGAGCTATCCAGTCCCCCTGGAAGGTTTTTTAAGAAAAGAAGAAAAGAAAATTAAAACTTTCAGAAGTTGTTTCCTGATTGCATTTTGGTTTTGTTTGATGTTTTTTCCCCACCAGTGTTGAGCCTTTCCCCTATCATATTTATAATGTAAAACTGCATTTTTACACTCTGGTCAGATGCTCGGCTGACTGTAAAGTCCACCTTAGGAATAAGTCTTTTATTTCTTCAACACATACAGTTGGACATAATTGCTTTAACAGCATTTTTCTGTTTTACTTTTTCTTGGTATTTGCTTTGGGAATTAGCTGAGGTATGTCAGGATAACCATGACATTAACTTACATAATATATACCCAAGATAGCACCCATACATACACAGACAACACCTACAAACATAAGTTACAGCAAATGGACTGAAGAAAGGGAGAATCAATTGGAAAGTGAACTGAATGCGGAAAAGAGATCAATTAGCATTTCTTAATGAGTTAATTTAGGAAATGAAAATTTTCATTCTCATCTTGTTGGAGTCTGCAGGAAGTTAAAAGAATGTTGGCAACTACAGCTCTTATCTTTGCTTGTTTTTTAAAATCTAGATATGTGATTCAAAATGCATTTTTTATTTTAAAAAACGCTGTTCTCTTGGGCCTATTTTCTGTTATTTCTTCATACAGAATATAATGCCAGTAAATTGAAACAAAGATGCTTGCACAGTTGTTTGTTTGGTTTTGTGCATTACCTATGCATTTCCTCAAGGCTGGGATGTTGTTGGTCAGGCTGCCTCCAGTGAGAAAGCTGCAAAAGCCCAAGTTGATTCTGCTTGTTCACCTTCCTGTAGCTTCGGGTAGGTGGAACAGCAATAAGAGCAAGTGAGAAGCAACACCTGATACCTACAAAGGGGTTCTAGACTATTTTTAATTTCAGATGGTATTCATCCAGGAACAAAAAAAATTGTTGTGGGAAACCATGTCTCCTCTAGAACAAAGCAGTATTTCATATATACAGTTTTTCATGCTTAGATTTCCATAACATTTATCTTCCAATATCATATTTATACATAAGATAAAAGAATTTTTGCAATACTGTCTGTCCTATCTTTTGGCTGATAGAAGTTTATGTCAATACAGATTAGTAGTTGAGTTGTTCCTTGTTGTTGCTGTTTGTATATTTTTCTGAACAACTCTCCAAAGAAAACAATAAAAACTAGAACTAAAAAAATCAGTTTTACTCTCAGAACTGTTCACATGTATAGAATGAGGATTATGCAAAACACCAGCTTATCCCTGCTGTATGAGTAGAATATAAGGAATCTTTCCGAGATTCAGCCTTGCTGTGGGAGACATAGCTGAACACATAGTAAAATATAAATGTGTTTTATTTCCCACAGCAAAATATTTTCCCTAGATCCTGACATGTCAGCAGCCACAGACTTTCCAGGAATTTCTACATTGCAGCTCAGTAATAGATATATAAGGACCTCCTGAAATCTGTAAATAAACCAGGAAAAATCTTTAGTGGTACTTATCCACTTTTCCCATAAGTTTTGCAGATTCTGTGAAAAGTTGCCTCCACTTTGGAAGGTGTCAGACTCATAATGTTATGCTTAAACAGGGAAAGTTCCCAAAGAGCTGCCAGAGAGAGCATTTGCACTGGAAGAAGAAGTGAGCAAGAAGACATTGGTTTAGATTCTTGGTGCATTACATGGGTAAGATTGCCTGAATGAGCAGGAGGTGTGCCGTGAGTGGACAGGAATGGAGGTGCAGGTGACATACATGATCTGAGTTTAGCATGTTCTCATAGTGAAGGACTTGGAGGACAACACACAAGGAAGGCAAGAAGGTGCTGAAACCACCCTTTACTTGATCAAGTGGGTATCAAGTAACAGACAGGTATATTCTCTCTTAAACTGTGGAACACTTGAGTGAAGGGATGAAAAGACAAAGAATACAGTAACTTTCCCAGTCAGAGGATCAAAAGAGCATCTGAGGCAGACCATGAAGAAAGCCCATCCCTGAAGCAAAAAGATTAGTGCTATCTGATGCTGTAATAATGGCTTCCTGTTCTCCCTGGTAAGATAAAACTGATGATGCAAACTGACTGACGCTCTCTGCAGTTAGAAGAGCCACTTCTACAAATCGTAACAGCAGAAAGTCAGTGGGACTGGGGCTTAATTTTGGAGTAGCCATGTTAGTTGAAAACGTTTCTGTCACAAAAGCAATGGAGGTACTGGACCTTTGGGCCAGAACACAAACTCTACCCAGTGCACAGAATTAAGACTGATCGTCGGTAGAGGCTCTGGGATCTCTGCCACTGTTGCTTAGGGTGAGGTTTGGAGGTGCCCATGAAGGAAGATAACTGATGATGCAATTCAGGAACAATATTCCCACATGTCTCATCTGAGTGAACACATGCAGTTTGATGGAAGAGGGATACCACGTATGGCTATATAAGGATTAAGAGTTCTTTATGTTGAAGGGATAAAGTGTTTGTACACTGCCACAGCGGTAATGTAGATGGGAACTTTGATTCACAGATAATATAGAAAATCTATCCCATTTTGTCAATGTTTATAACTGATAATAAAACATATGTGACAATGCAGTCTAGCAGATGAGGAAAGAATAGGAAAGGAAGAAAGATAGCAAAGGAACTGAGAGAGAGAGAGTGCAATAATTCTTTTACCTCTAAACAACATATTTTCTCATTGAGCAGCTTGAAATGGGTACACTGGGAAGAAGCATGCTGTGTATGCTTGATCAGCTAGGAACTGACTGTAGAGACAACAGAGGATGAAAATTAAATATATCTGTGAGAGAAAGGACAACCTACTTGACATGATCCAAATAATGATTCTAGGGAAGAACTAGGAGAATTTTTAGATTCTAGGAATCTAAAAATGTAGATTAATCCAAGTAATTCAAAGCTTCTCATTCTCAATTAATTACTCCTCTTTATTTTATCTTAATGGATTTCTTGCAAGAAACTAACTTTCATAACTTTGTCCCACAAAAAAACATAAGTCAGGGTGGTACACCATGTTGGTATGAATGTGTGATCTACAGCCCACTAACTACATTCCATTGTTCCAGTGTTTACCTCACTGCAAAAAGAAAATTCCCAATGCAAACAAAAAAATAGCAAAATGAAAATCTGATGCTCCCATCCCCCCAAATTAAAAACATAAAAACACAAGCCTCCCTAAACCCCCTTATATCAAATAAGAATTTCCCATAACCTAGCTTATGTCTATCATTCTGTTACCATTGTGCCCATCTGAGAAGAGTCTGGCTTTGTCTTTTATCTATCTTCCAGCCAAAACTAGAGTAATTTTATGGATTTGCCTTTAAGAGTGCATAGTAAAGTAGTTGCCACCTTTGCTACATAGTTTGCCTTTATGTTATGTACATACATATAATTTATTCTTAACTACGTGATGTGTGATTATGTAAGGCCAGAATTAAATAACATTTAGAAAAGCTGTAAGAAAATTGAAAAATAAAACTAAAATCTTACTCTAGCAAACTAATGTTTAGCTTAAGTCACGATCACTAAAAATTAGTAAATTGATAGTCTGTAGAAATAAATTATGATGGTAGGACTATACTATTGTTTAAATCAATAAATAAGTAAAAAAAAAAAAAGCACAGAAGATTGTTTCCTGAAAGGAGTAATGAATGCATTTTGTCAGACTGTTAGAACTGGTATGAGAAGCATCTTGTGTGAATCAAGTGAAAAAAATTATTTATGACCAGGTCTTCATTTTTTTTTAAGTAAAATGAAGACTGCACTGGGAATACAGAGCAAAGATTATTAGAAAACTACCATTTAAAGCAGTGATTGTAAAGAAGAAGCTGGATTGAACTGAGAGTATGCAAAGGCAGGCAGGTGGAAAGAACCAGAGACCTGACAAGGAGTTACAAGTAAATCGTAATCTGAACAGTAATGATCAAATACAGATGAAGTAAAAGATCTCAGAGGTAAAGAAAATCACTCCCTTACCAAGCCAATTACTGTATTGTCTACTTTTCGATGACCAGTACTGTACAGGTGCACCTGACTGAAGAATGATTCTGGGAGTTAATTTTATCTTCAAAGAAAGTAAAATAGTTCCTCAAACACTTAACACACAAACTGTTTTTATAACACTTTGTGCTGGAGAAATTTCATGTTATTGAGTGGTGAGCTTGTCTCTTGGAATGGTAGAACTGTTAGCAGAGAGATGATTCTGCAGTTCTGTCCTAGTTTTTACAAGAAAATGTAACTTGGTTAAAGTAGCGACACCAGCATTTGTTATTCATGTTATTCATGTCTGTTAAAAGCAAACTACACTACTGGATTTAACAAAAGAGTGGAGCAACCTGGTTCTGTTTTTCACCAGAAATCAAGTATACAAAAAAGTACTTTTGAAGACAACATGGAAGAAAAGACAAGATTTAACATACTGTAGGATAAAATACAATAATCTGCCAAGCAATAAATCAAATGACTCCATTTGTTTGAGAAGAGCTGGTAAATACTGTAAAGAGACATGAGCATGAAAACAGAGTAATTACTTGATGTGGGAACAACATCTTTGTATTTCACTGAATGCAGTGAAAAAAACCCCACGGTTTTGCCCTTCTTTTTGCATTAATGAAATGTTATTTACCTTTACAAGCCCTGTAACATTTTCAATTAAAATGCAAACTATATTATGTATCCCATTCAAATTTCATTAAAATTTGATTCTAAAAGTAAGGATTTTTTAAAAAATACAGCAAATACGAATCTGCAAAAAAAAAAATCATATCAGTTTCAAGTATTTAAGATACTTCTCCAATAGTTCTCCTCTAATTCTGGTCTAAAAAAATACTAAGATATTTCCTGTATGATTTATGAACATCTATATACAGAGTCTTCTTACATCAAGGTTTGTAAGGTTTTTAGTTGCCTTTCAGAGAAACTTGCAGAAAATAGTGAATATACTTTCTTGAGAGAAAATACATAATCCTTAACTGTGAGATAAGATGCTAAATTTACAGTGAATGCAGTTTATGCTGATACATCATTTACACTGAAGCTGTAAAGAGCCCTGCACTAATTATACCCTCCTATGCTGGTGTTTGTAAGGGCTGAAGTTCTAAGAAGTGTGTTTTTCTAATGATTATAGTGAATGTGAAATTTTTATGTCACTGACATGTCTTCTGCAGGACATTTCTAAGCCCTAAGGAAGTTAATACTGTTACTGGCATTTAATCAAAATTACAGAAACTAATTTCCAACACAAGCCAAAGAAAACTGACTTCAGTTTCAAAGAAAGGATTATATATGTTACACGTTGTCTCGTGTTGTCTGTATGCACTTGGAATGATTTACTTAATGTAACATAGCGGGGTTTTAAAATCATGCAAAAATTTAAACTGCAATTGTATAAATATCTGTAGTTGTGACTATTCAGATCACAATGTTTTGGTGTGTCCTTAACGTATTAAGAGTAATGTTCAAAACTTACTATAGGATAGTTTTGAATACATATAGCTATAAATTGAGTAACAGAGTAAAGCATGGATCTTTCCAAAACAATATAAAAGCCAGATTCAAATTTTTAAAGAAAGCCAATTTTTATCTCAGTTAAAAAAACAATTAAAAAACCCCTTAAAATAGCTGACATTCCTTCTCCTGCAAAAAGAACTCTGGAAACTCTAGATAATATTGATTTGCTCAAAAGTTTTCATATTGTTTCTGTAACATTAAAAATTTCCAAGAACTATTTCCAAAGATTTAAAGCAATTAAGGGTGTAGGGTGAATATATATAATTTACTCTTGCTGGTACTGGGAGTCTCAGATATGGTTGTCTCTCCTTCTAACCCTAAAACATACAATGTAGTGATTAGTCAGACTGTACTCATTAAGGGTAGAAAAGGGGGATATACTGTACCCATAATACAGATAAGGGGAGGAACCAGTGGTCCACCCCATCCAAGCTGAAAGGTTATCCTATATGAAATAGAAATATATAGCCTGTTATTAGTTGTGAATCTGTAATGACAGACACTTGAAGTTATGTTTTATAACTCAATTGTATGAAAAATGTTTCTTTTATGCTAATGAAGTTTTGAGTACTCTTAAAAATGCCTCATTATCACTTTCCTTGTAAGGAAATCTAAGGAATAGCCATTGAATTTTACAGGATATTTAAGACATCAAATACTCTAATTTAGTTTTACAAGTTATGAAATTGGACTGGAAATTTGAAATACAGTAAATGTTTAAAGCCATCAGCCAGAAATATGCATAAGGCATGCAAAACTGAAAGTGCAAGTGGATTTCAGATTGTTTGCTGCCTTCTACTATTTCTCTAATAAATAAATCAAGCACGGCATGACATGCTTTGTTTTGTGAAATTAGACACAAATGCATGCTTTATTGTCACTTAATTCTCTAACTCAGCAAAGCAATGTATACTCAGTATTCTACATTTACAGGTAGCATACCAATTCAGAACTAGCGCAAAAGCATTATATTGCAAGTACTAGAAAGCTAAACAAAAAGCAATGGGTATATTCAAATCTCAGTTTGCAGCTACTTCTGCTTAGTACATACACTAATTGAGATGAGAATATAAACCCTAAGACGGAAATTTAAATTAAATTAAAGCAATCCTTTACTTTGCCTTCCAGCATCTGGGTGGAGTTGGTTTTGAGATTCACTATAGAAAGTATTACGATTTTTTAGACTTCAGTATACCAGAGATATACTAAATGCCTTTAATATGGCAAAATTCACTTCTGTGCTTGAGGCAAGCACAGGCTATGGATCACTTTTACCCTGTTTTGGTGCAAGTGATTCATATATCTTATATTCACTTTGGAAAGAGAATTTATCCCTTTTGTGAAACAACATGGTTGTAAAATTAAGTTGTAACTACAGAGTATAGCTCTACACTTCTAGGAAGGTAACTTACAATGTGAATTATGTTTCATATTTTGGGATAACAGAATAGGCATTAGTATTTACTGACTATGTAAAATGCTGTGCTCTTCCAATTCACCAGAATGGTAAACTTATATAAGAAAAACATTGATTGATTTACAGTAGTTGAGAACTTGGCAGATTGTTTTACAAAGTGATGCCGAGCTTTTTATATGCACGGAGTTTTGTGGAATATGTAAGATATTTTATATTTCCAAGGCAAAATTTGCACAGTTCTGAACATGGGGTAAACATCAAAATTTAAATACATGCTGAATAAAAAGCTTGTTTTATCACAGTTCAGTGTAGGTATGGGAAATACAAGAAGCAAAGAGGGTTGAATTATTTTTACTTTCTGCAGGCAGAAAAAAGAATCTCTTTTTATGAATTCTTATGCAATGAACTCAGTTTCTGAGAAGACTGCAATGTGACTATAGTCTTACCATGAGCTGGTCAATTATTTATTATTTGAATATTTTTACTGTTCGTGAGTCATTCATAAAGTAATGCCAACAACTGTCAGTGAGCTGTTATGAATACTTGCCAAGTACTTTGGAAAAAAAACATTTTCAGAAGTGCATGCAACTAATAGTAAATACAGTTGGCCAGTCAAATTTGCTCAGTGACTGGAATCAGGTACTTCATTGACTATCATTAATATTGGAGGACAGAGCTGAAACCTTTTTGCTTTTCCAAACTTGTCTGTGATTCCTACACAGTAAATTGCTCATGAATAATTCATGTTCTGTAGCTGAAATTCTGTCATATGATTGGGCTTCTGGCATAATTTCATAGTTATTCAGCGAGAAATAAGGGAAAGCAGTAAATAGATTTCAAATAATAGGTACTGTTCTTTGAGCATGAATATCCTAAATCTTTTAAGTGGAAACTTTACTAACGCAATCACGTAAGGAGACAGAGAAATTGAATAAAACATTTGGCAATCAATTTTGGCATTATCCTTCTAGAAATTACCTTTTTCTTTTTCCAATATCATTTTAAGAGCTGCTTTTTTTTCTGCCTGTCTAATGTCTATACTGGTCTCCCAGTCCTCCTGCAGCTGACCAGAACGTTATTAAAACAGTAAAGCTGACAGCAGTTCCATGACATTTCTCTGCACAAAACCACATACATTTCTCTGAATGGCCATGAACAGTACGTACAAAAAAAGACAAAGAGAAAATGGCTAAATCAAACAGTTGTCCATTCTGTAGTACTTGACCAGCTCTTCCCCTGCTGAATATCAATTCATGAGTTTTAAATAAGGACAAAACTGTTACAAGTCAATTTGCTGTATGAAGCTGAAATTTATTAATCTAGTAATCAATGGTAAGTGATATATTTTCTGCTGCATTGTGAAGTAGAGATAGTCTGCTGAATACAATTTAAGGAAAAGATTTTGAAGTTTCAACTGGACTTCATTAAGCTTAGATTTCTTTCTAAAGATTATTCAGACAGTATATTCCAGCCTATTCCACTGGTTTATAATTGACTTGAAATTCATTATTGCATTATTTCCTCTTATGTTTCCATGAAGCAGGAAAAAGCATTCTCCTAAAACATATTTCATTGACATGCATATAGAGTTAGTTTGTATTCAGTGGCTTTAAGGAACAGAAGGTATAAAGAAATGAAAAAATAAGTTAAAAAGCCTTCTTGATTGAGATGAATTGTAAGCAGGGCCTCTAAGTCACTCAGAGTAGTAAGAAATAACCTTATATACATTGTGTTGAATATTGAGTAGAGATTAGTTGAAATTAAAAAACGCATTTACCTTACAAAAAGAATAATTTCACAGAGAAATGAAATACCTTGATTTGCTTTTTTAAGTCAGCCAAACTCAGAAATAGATTTAAACCACTAGAGGGTATGAATATATCTGTAGTAACATCTAATAAAATTCAGGGGTTAGACAAAAGGGGTTTTATAAAATATAAAGAAAATTAAAAATTTCAAATTTTAACAGAAAATATCTTTAACTAATACTAAATTAGATTCCTGTATAAATATTTTAATACGTTTATCAGTAAAAAATTAATATAATTTTGTTAAATTTTATTCATTATTCTGTTAAGAGAGTTCATGGTTGGCAGTTTCAACGACTTATCAGAAAAACTCCTGAGATTGGCTAGAAAGTAAAGTAACCTTAATGAATGTAACTTCTATGTGATACTGCATATGGATTTAGGTGAATTGATGAAGCTTTTTGCTTATCTGTTAGTAAAATATATGCGATAAAGAGATAGTGCAGCCTTTCTGCATGGACTTGTCATTCCTTATTCTGCATGCATGTATTCCTTCTATGCATGCATAATTTCAGATTCTTTCACGTTGTCTTACCCTCATCCCTTCAAATCGCGACAAGGCTCTCAGAGGTCTCAAAGCTCTTAGTGTCCTAAGGGATTTAATCGCAC
Source organism: Scytalopus superciliaris (assembly GCA_013400415.1). NCBI lineage: Eukaryota > Metazoa > Chordata > Aves > Passeriformes > Rhinocryptidae > Scytalopus > Scytalopus superciliaris. The sequence continues at coordinate 772,527 of VXBX01005472.1, forward strand.
CAAGTTCTGAGTAGCCCAAGGCATTAGCTGTTAAGCTAACCAAAGAGACCTATATGAAAACAGGAAAGTAAAAATTATTATATTGCACACACTTTTTTACGTACCATAGATGTGAGATATATACTTCTTTAGAAGATTCTAATTTTGGATCACTTTCTTCAGCAATAGGGAGGCTTTCAAATTTAAAAAGAAAAAAAAAAGAAGAAAGAAGTAATATGAAAGAAGAATAGGTAAATAAACAAAAATAGTATAACAACTAATATCTGGAAACATTAATACTTCTGAGTTTCATATTTTGCTAGTGATTTGAGGGCATTTAAAACAACAAAACCCAAATTAAATTAACTTTGCCTTTTTACCGATTTAGGTATTGCTCTCACTATTTCTTTATGTTACAATGCTGTTGGGATCAATAACGATGGTTATAATGTCCATTTGATTGCCCACAACTGAGAGGGAAGTGATTGAAGTTTGTATTGAACTAACAGATGGTCACAAAGCAATATTGCTCCTCTGGAAATTGGTAGAAAGGATTAATTTTTCTTTAATCAGTTACACTGACTAATCCTTTTGCCTGACTGCTTAATTTATGTGCTTTAGAAACTGATATTAACCTGGATTATGCCATTTCTAAGACCTTACAAGAACAGTTCCATAGGTATCAGAACTTGACAAGCCTTTAAATATACCGTGTCCCTGTATTACCTCAGTGAGAAATACCACATTCTCCACATGTGCTATGGCTTCTGTGCAAAATATTACCTTGTTTGTTTCCCATTTCCCCTAAATGTTCCTTCATTATGCTGTTCTAATTCCTTAACTGTTCACTGGGCCAAAAATAGCATAATGTTCTCATGTAGTCTTTCATTGTAAGAAAAAACACATCAGGTAAATAGTACTTGCCCTTTATGAACCATATTTTAAACTAAGCATTATATGTGAAATCTTTAGCTTTTAAGAGTTAATAGCTTTTCTGTACTTGTCAATCCTGAGCTCTAGCAACCCACAAAACTAGGTTCTTATGGAATCTGAATTTTGTTTTTAGGCACATTCCTCATACTACTGAAAACTTTCAAGTTGCAATGAACTGAAGCAAAATTAAAGAAAAGATCCATGTGTGTAAATCCAAGATTTAATCAAAAACTTATTCAGACACTTGAATATGTACTATACCTTCACACAACAATGTATTCAATTTTCACATTCACGAGATGGTTGTTTGGGATATTATGATTTAAGTAAGGTCAAATATTAGAGAAAATGAGTTTAGAAAAGGAACAGCTGCTTCTGCTTGCATACTACTTCAAGGTTTTTTGTTGTAGGTGCCATTTGGAGAAGAATTTCAATACTAAAGAACAAAGGGCTTTCCAAGAGCGGATACTTTCTTTGCATGAACATGGTTATCTGCAGCTGTGTATGTGGAGTTGAATCCTGGGTATATTTGAACCATAAAGTACACAAATCAAAAATGTCAGACACCCATCACAAAACAAAGCTGAAGAAAATTAATTGCTCTGATTAGTCTTTGTATGCTGGGAACAGATCCAGAAACGGTTGGATTTTTGGCAATTCTTTGGGATAATAAATGCTTATAAAGTTTCCTTTTTACCTATTCAGTGTCTGTTTCTAAGTCATCTAAACCAGGACAAAACAATTTTAAAACTGAGCTCATTCACTATTTGGGGTTTATGTATGTTTTGTCAGAAATTATTGTCTTAAAACTATAGTGGCTGCCTGTGTTTTTGTAACTATGTAAAACATAGTATTTTCATTCCTGCACATTGGAGGTTTTCTCAAAAGGGTATACTTAGGATATTCTTAAATTCTCCATAATTGTATCAATGCATCAAGAAAAGTTCTCTCCCAGCACAGTAGAGTTAGAACTATGAGGTAACCCTTGCAGCAAAGATCATTGAGCATTGAGCATTTCAAGCATGAGTGTTCAGTAACATTTACTGGACCTTAATACTAAGTAAGCCATACTACCAATGCGAGAGATTTATCTTGCTTTCCTTGTAAACCCCTAATTTATCCATATGCTGAAATCTGGGGATGTGATGTTTGTTTTCTTGCCAGAAGGGTTTTGATTCAGATGTGTGTCAGATGTCTGGTGGACCAGACACCCGTGTAAATGCTGGATTCAACTTAGACCACAGCAGGAGGGATGGTGGGTCTGAAGTTGGCAATGAGCAGTCCAGGCCAGAATGGAGGAGAGCATGACTCCTTTCAGCAGCAGTGTTGGCATATACCCTTTAGCTGCTTCTGGGGCTACCATGTGAGGTCCTTCTGTTAGCAGGAGAACTTCCAGTCTTTCCTAACTCTGTGGTATAGCAAGGCAGTGCTACAAGTTTAAAGTGAAAGACAAAGAAATACGGAATTTTTCCAGCTACCTTACTATTAGATTGAAAAGTAAACTAGTTGGCATTAATAGACATTATGGCTGCACAGAAAGGAATTTAAAAAATAATCAGACAGATATAAAAGTATCCCCCAGGAAACACACTACATACATCGACAATCAGGAAGTCCAGCCAGCACCAGGCATTAGTAAAGTATGTTTGGTAGCCATAGGCCACCCACTTCAGCAGCATTTCCAGAATGAAGATGTAAGTGAAGACCTTGTCAGCATATTCCAGCATGGTCTTGATAGTTTTACGCTGTTCGATATATATGTCTTCAAAAGCCTGTCAGTATAAACATTCAAAGATATATTATTTTTTGTTACTGCATATACTTCAGGTTGCAACAAAACACACCGAAAAAGGCAACAAAAAAAAGGAAACAATCTTCAAGAAAAGGCAGGGGCTTGTCACTTCTGTCTAACGCTAATAGCATTGATTGTGCAAAGTGTTGTGCCTGAGCTGAATTCTGCTGAGATCATTTGGTTTGTACATAGGCAGATCCAATTTCCAAACCCAGGGCCATAGCTATTTAAATTTTCAGGACAATGACAACGCAACTGAACGGCTGTTTTTAAGTCCTGTTGCTTTTGAAACATTTTAAGTTATAAATCATAGAATAAGCTCTTCCTTTCTTAAAAAAAAAAAAAATTAAATCAAATACCAGCTTTAATGTATTATTCACATTTTATGAGATACATAAAATTTCTGAGAGCCTTGCAATGTTATTTATACTTTTTGTGTTCTCATTTTAGGCATTTGAAAAAACAAGTAGCTTCCGCTTTTCATTGGTTTTTTTCTGTCTCAAAAATATTTTTCCTTTAATTGCTTTCAAATTTCAATTATGCTATTATTTCTTATGGAGAATGACTGATTTCATCAGGCTGAAAGAACTGGAATGATTTGCTAGCTTGCAAAGATTTGGATATTTATTGATACTAACATTCATTTTTACTCAGCCTGCTTTTGAATCACTTCACATCTGTCAGTTCAAATGATTAGTGTTTGTACATCAGTCATCAAGTTAATGTCTGTGTACCAGTAATTCTGGATACTTAGATCAGGCACTATGGTATCTGACACTCTTATGTATTCACTAAAACCTTTATCTCACAGAACTGGGAAGTGTAGACTTGAATGTTTTTTTTGTTATTTGGATGGCTTTACATTGACAGGGAAGGTGTCACATTGTGCTAAGTAAAAGGTGGGGGTATTTTTGGTGGTTGCACTGATATTAGACCAAACAAAAGCACAATAATTCTTAGAGATATAAATGAAACTAGTGACAAGTATAATCACAAACTGCTAGCCATTAACAGTATTTTAAAGTGTTGGGAGTGGTCTAGAGAGTTTATAATAGAATTTTGCAACACATTTTTTTTTTTAATACATAGGAACTTAAGTAACTTGCTAAAGAGTAATTGCATCTAGCATGATGGATGCTGGATATACTCTATGTTGTCTCAGAGCAAGTAGTTTGCCTAAGAAACTTCACCTCAGCATATATCCAGGCTCATCTTTATTTCACAATTCATCTCCAATTTCTTTATTCTTTGCCATTATTTGTATTTTTGAAAAAAAATATTATTGGTGTGTTTTATTTAATTTATTGTTATAGATTTATATGATTGTTTGCATCTTTTCGTTCTGCCCTTACATGTTTGTTAAAGCAAATCCATGTTCTTACAGATGTCCCTTTAGTCTACATGAGTCTGTGTCACTAGAAGCTGAATTGCAAGCCTAAGTAATAAATTCTTATTCTTAGAAAGGTGTGATTAAAAGCACACAGTCTTAATCTCTCTTGCTCTTCTAGCACATAACATTTATAAGACTGCATATGCCAGCCCTGGCTGTAGCTGTTTATGCCATTACAGTTAGTTCCAAACTCTTCAGCAGTGACAGCTCTTTTCCCTGAGTTACATCAGTAAATACCAGTGAAACAAGTGAGCAAATTCAAATAACAAAGTTAAATATGTTCTCTTCTTCACAGCTTGTTCCTCCCTCTGCCTCAGGTGTAGCACAGTCACTTTCAGCAATGGATTTTGGCTTTCTCCAATCACTTACATCTGTTCTTTTTTTCTACATATTTTTAAGTAGAGACTTTTTTTGCCATTTTTTCAAAGGCCTGACTAAAATTTAGTCCTGCCATCTGAAGACATGGAATTGTGTTAAGGTAAAACAATGCTTGAAGTGCCAACTTTTCAGGAGTTTTCTGACAACCCTGAGACATTCTGTTCGTGTTTTACTTACCAGAGCTCCACTACTGAGGAGAATCATAAAGACAATGAAAGTCTCAAACCAGTTGTGCTCGACAATCCTGAAGCAGGTTTTTCTAAGGTTCCACCACTGCTTTCCTCTCCCTTCTTCTATACTTACTTGACAGCACTTGAACCGTCTTACACAGCCTTTAGAACAGTGTATGTAATGAAAGGGGGAGAAAAAGGAAGAGATTCTGTTGATTTCCATTAATTTTGGTCATGCATTTTGCTAATTATACAATGCTACTTTTAGTAAAAACCCAGTAGATTTTCACCTAGATGTCCTTTTTCTCCAAAGAAAAAAAAATTAACATTGAGACAATTGAAATGTACAGTTAAATGAACAAGTGAAAAGAAAGTATTTCTCATTTATCAAGAACAAAGTGCTTGATACAGTGCACACAAAAAGATAGAAGTCCATGGAACATGAAGCCAAATCACAGAATACAAATTACAAATTAAAATATACAAACTCATCCAAACATCAAGTAGGTTTATCGAGTAAGATATGGGCAAATTATATTAAATTATACTTTCTTTTGTACAGGATACTCAATTCAGACAATGTTGCATTCTTTTAATGAAAAAAATCTAAGCCTCTTAACCGAGTTCTGGGCTTTTCTGTACCACCTAACTTCTCTAAATTGTGCCCCCAGTTTATTTAAGCTTTTATGATTTACCTGCTGACTTAATTTTTTTTTTCTTCTTTCTTTTACGTAGAAAAATACCAGTAAACAATATTGGTATTTTCCTTACCAAATTCTACACTGTTACAGTACTACTTCTTACAAGTTCAATGTAAATTTCTAAAGAATGATCTGTTATTATGTCCAGAAATAACCCAACCTGACAGTAGCATTTATTCTCCAATGTCTAAATCTAACTTTTGCTTATAAAGTGCTTTGATAGATATCTATGAAGATCATTTTTAAAAAAGCATTATTATCTAAGAGACTGTAACTAAACTCTGAAAGTACACTAACTCATACTAAAATAAAACTTTTTTATAATGCATTTTTTTTTCTTTTAAAATAGTGATACAATTCTGATAAAATGTTTTCTTAATTTTTTATCTGATATATAATATAATTGCGGTGTCAGATCATGTGATATATTATCAACTAAAAGTACTACTGCTAATAATCAAAGTTTAAACATTAACAAGAGTAATATGATCTATAAATCTTAATTTAAATAGAAAAATTATTCTATTAGTAAGTATTATTAGTATTTTTGTTGCAAACACCTTCTGTGAAGCAGGCTTCTGGCTCCTGGGCTTCCTCAGGTTCAGCTTCTGGTTGTTCTTCTGCAGGAAGTCCAATATCAACTGTGCTACCTTCAGAGGAACTAGAGGAATTTAACTTCTGTAAAGGAAAGAAGCATCACAAACGCACAGTAAATAATTTTAAGGCAAATACTGTTTTATTCTGGAATAAGTAAATGATTAGGCAATGTTTTTGAATGTTGTAGAATTCAACGCAAGAAAATTGCTGATAAACATCTGTGAAATTTGTACAGTCTTTGGTGTTCCTTCTACATTGCATAGATCTATTAAATAGAAGGTGTATCAGTGATAGATAAGACTAAAGGAAATCAAGCTTTAAACTGAAAAATATGGGTGATGATTACACTGATACAAGCCATAAGTGGTGATGATCTCTTGACCTACATAGAAATAATGAAGCTTAAATAAAAATGCAGGAATCCAGAGCATCTACTGAAAAATCAGGTAAGAGCCTAAAAATAACTACGTAAATTAGATGGGAGCTCAGAGGAATGAGGGGGGAAATGCAGAGAAGGCCATACTTCAGAAGTCACAATAACACAATGAGCATAGAGAGAAGTGTAAGGTGGAAACTAAATTTGAAAAAAACCAAACAAAACCCTGTTCCTACAGGTAGTAGCACACTGACAGAAAGACATCCTAAAATGAACCTCTTTCTAAAAGGAATCAATTTTCCATTGTTCAGTCATAAACCAGCTCTATTTGACTGCCTGCTCTATGACGGTTTGGAGGACTGCTCTGACCAGCATGAAGGTAGTTGTGGGGAGAGCAGATGATGAGCCATTGGTTTTCTCTGAATAATCTTTGCTGAAATGTTTTTAAATTATTTTGTTAAAATATTCACAGACAAAAAGTCACATAATGGAAAACTTAGAGCTTCAATACGTTTTTTTAAAATTATGGTTCTCAAAAAGGCTTTATATCTATAGCCTGCTCTGGCATTCCTTTAGCAGCATTAGATATTTTCACCTCTCCTTATTTTTCAGTTTTAACAAGTGAATTTGAAATACAGGGCAGAATCTATAGTTAAGACTTCTTTTTGTGGAAATCTAGGTCTAGAAGAGCTGACAATTTTAAAATCTGAAAGAATTCCTGTGTCTAAAGGAATCTCTCAAGGAGATCAAAAGGATATTTTTGTGTTTTTTGGTTTATATCTGCTCACAAAAAAACATAATCTCACATAGGAGGATTTTTCAAGTGACCAAGAGAAGGTGTATGACCCTCCTCATGGGACCCTTGTTACAGAGGTAGGGAAAAGCTTCTGTAGTAGCTAAGGCCCTGCCTTCTACTAGCTATTTTAACTATCACATGGACCATAAACAGTTTTTATGGATTAGTTTGGTCTCCCATTGCCTGGTCTCTTATCTCATCTTGGAGGCTATAATTTTTAACCCTTTCTCACACTTTTCTTCAAGAATTAAAGCCTCCTTTATACACTCATTTGTGCCCATCTACAAAGAGGTGTAAAAATAACAAATGATCAAGAACTGAATACACTGGCTTATGCGAAATAAATCAAAACAACACCCAATCAACAAACCCCCCCCACAAAAGAAAACCCCTCAAAAGATCAGAGAGAAATGCACAAAACAACTAAATACCTCTTTGCTTTCTTCCAGGTCTGATTCACTACTGAATTCCTCTGTGTTCAGATTTTCAAAGTCAGATTCACCCACAGCAATGGGCACTGTCACAGTGAGGCTTGGGTTGTTTATGAATGACATGTAATCACTTTCATCAATTATGTATTTTTCCACACTGCTGCCTGTGCCTATCCCACTGGTGGTTCCATTTGCATCTTTAATATAATCATGGTCCTTGCTTAGTTCCACAGTTGTATGGTTAGAAATACAGCTATTCTTGTTGTTCAAATCTTCAAGTGGCTTGATTTCATCTAGAGCTTTTTGTTTTTTAACAAAAGCTTTTTGGATGAATTCACGTGCTTTTCTTTTCACATAATCTATTCCTTTCTGCATTCTTGCTACAGCAATTTGTAGATTGTTCATTTCATTATCATCATCTGTCACAGCGAGGTTGTCTGCACTAAATGAGCTCAAGAGCAAGGCCAAAAATAGGTTCAGTACCTGTAGAAAGATTAAAAAAGAAGGGATGTTCTAGACTTTATCCTAACAAATAACATGCATTTTATTAAAAAATGTCATATTAGTGACATTAAAAACTGAAATCCCAACAATTCACCATAAAGAAAAACAGCACCCTCACAACTTTTTCTCTTCTCCATAAAAAACCAGCCTTATTTAATTTAGCTTAGGTCCTGTTCACCATTCCAAAAATATTCCTACAACTGAGTAGTGTCTGTAAATGTGTCTTTAAATCCCCACTGTATATGAATATTTTGGTGCCAAATCTTATAATCTAAAAATGGGGATATCAGATTTGCTATTCAGCATCATTAAAAAGTTTATTCTATCCCATCACACAGTAGAAATTAGATTATTTAGGTGACTAATCATATGGGATAAATAATAAAAAATCAACAGCAAACAGTTTATAAAGAGCCCATAAACTAAAATAATTTGTAGCACGAAATATTTATGAAGAGCCAAAAGACAAATTAGCCACATTCTTAAGTGCTCACTCTAACATTCTTAGGATTCTGATATTGCAGAATACTTTGTTCTCTATCCAAAAAAGCTCTTAAGCTTAACTTGAAGCATTGCTTGAAACCACCTGCTTAAGTGGTTTTTTGAAGCAGAGCCAGAGCACTTAGTTCACTTCAGGACTGAGACCATTCTATTGCCAAATACTTTTTTGCTAACTCTTTGATTACATACCACCAGGTTTCCAATCACCATGACCATCATGAAGACAGTAAGGCACATGGCTTGGCCAGCAACCTCCATGCAGTCCCACATCGTTTCTATCCATTCTCCACACAGCACTCGGAATACAATCAGGAAAGAGTGGAAAAAGTCATGCATGTGCCAGCGTGGAAGTTCACAGTCACTGGAGATCTTGCAGACACATTCCTTGTAGCTTTTCCCAAAGAGCTGCATCCCAACCACAGCGAAAATGAACACAATGATGGCCAGCACCAGGGTCAGATTCCCCAGAGCTCCCACAGAATTACCAATGATTTTTATCAACATATTAAGTGTTGGCCAAGATTTTGCCAATTTGAAAACTCGTAACTGGAAGAAAAGAAAACTATTGTTAGGACAAGCAGAAACGCACAAAGATATTTTAAAATTAATTTCTAGAAGGATATTACTGCAAAATATGCCTTGAGTATGACTGTTCAGATGGAATCATCTTGTCTAAAACATGAAGATGGAAGGCTACCTTGAGAAAAATCTGTAAAGTTGGAGTTTGATATCCTCAAAGTATAGTTTTTACTGAAGTTCAAAGGAGCTACTTGTATATCAGATGGAACTTAAAATCTAGGGTACCTCTGTTAAAATCATCTGGGCCCCTTTTCAACTGGTATTTGTAGAGCATATCTATTCCTGTGATGCCAATCACGGCAGAGAATCAATTTGTTTCTGCATAGCAGGATGTTTACAGTGTGTATATACAATAGATACATTGGAAATAGGCCCAGGGCACCCACTGCGTCTGTCTGGATCTCTATCAATTCCCATTGAGGACCATAAGATACCACAATTAATAAGGACTTGCACTAATGAAAGTGACATTGGGATCAGTATCATGGCAAACATCAGGTAAACTTTTAAGGCAAAACCAATATTTTTTTTAGGTGAAGCCCCATTGAAAAATCAGTGCAATTGATGTATATTTACCAATCTGAATGACCGAAGAACCGATAGGCCTTCCACATCTGCAAGACCAAGCTCGACCAAGCTAAGGGTTACAATAAAACCATCAAAAATATTCCAGCCTTCCTGGAAATAATAGTAAGGATCCATTGCAATTATCTTGAGAAACATTTCTGCTGTGAAGATTCCAGTGAAGACCTGAGTTCAAAGTGCAGTTTGTTATTTCTTTGGGAAACATAATACTGCAGATTTAGCTGTTGTCTAGGTTTTTAATTCAAGCTACGTATTTGCAATGTCTTATCCAAAACTGATACTTAAAAATAGTTAGGTTTACTGCAGTGATTTATTATGCCCACCTTCCCTTAACAAGTGCCATACAAAGTAATTAATTCAATTTTATACTATGCAAATTACATAAACTGTTTTTTATAGCATTCATAATCCAATTTCAACTCTATCAGGATATGGACTTTCTCATGTACTGTACAAACAATATCCCAAATTTGATTTTCAGAATGTAAACCAGAATGCTTTCCAAGAAATGACATGGTATAACATCTTTCTTAGTATATGAATTACAAATGAGGCCGAATCTAAGACTTGAGAGGGGCGGCTTCTTCACTGGTATAACCTGCCATTCAGTTCAACAGAGCTATGATTAATTATATCAAATGAATAAATGGTACATTATCATCTATCCCAGTTGATAGAGCATCTGAGATACATTATTATATACCGAGATACAACAATTTGCTGAAACTGAGTAACTTCTGCCTGGGTGTTGCCCGTAAGTTCAGTGAAGCTGGTTGGCTTAATCACTTTGATGTCAGGAATGAAAGAGCATTTAAGAATGTATTTTAAGGAGGGTGTTGCTGGTAATGGCTTCTCATCATGGGATGCTATGCTGAATGAAGGAGGAATCATATTTAAGAGCCACCAAGGTAATGACCTTGAGTAGCTTTAGGAGAAGTCTTGGGAGAATTTCCTGTAGGATAGGAATGTACTAAAGCCACTGTTAAAGACTGCTCAAGCCCTGCTCTGAAATGCTTTCTTTTTTTGGTTTTCATAACCTGTTTTCTAGCAAGCTGAACCGAAAATAGGACAGCAAAAGAGAATAACCTAACTGGGATAATCAGGAGATGGGAAAGAAGAGTCTGACTTGCCCTTCCTAGGAACACCAATACTCAAGATAGATTTCGTTACAGTCTTTAAATACATTCTAGATACAGACACCAGCAGGGGAAAGGTTACTAATTTTTAAGCTACAGGACTGGAATCCCTAAGGAAGACATAGGAATGATAAATACAGTTTGAACCGCTGACTAAGATTCCTTCCAGTCAGGACAGGAAGGTTTTCAAGGAGCTTCAAAGTGGAACTACTGCACCAGGCAACCCTCGAGAGCCTCTGTATTGCAGAAGGGGTTTCTTTACGTCAGAGAGCCCCAAACTGGAAGAGCATGGTGCTTTACATCCTGTTCTCTCACATGCCCTTAGTAGCCAGATGTACACCAAGATTTATATGGAATTTTCCTGGTTGGAAAACAAAACTATAAAATGCTACAACACAAAATTTTGCATTTTACTAGGAAACTAAACTTCAGGGTTTCCTTTGTTTTAAGTATATGAAAATCAGCTGTACAATTACCTATTAATTCTCCCTCCTAAATGCTGTAGTTATTTAATGATCTGAGATACTTTTTCCTCATTAAAAAACAAGGATTATTAAAAATCCCATTATAAGAAATCAATTCTTAAAATAAGAGAAAGTAGGACTGCAGCTGCAGATAATTCTATGTGATCAAACCTGTCAGTTCAAAAGTATGAGAGCTACGAAAAGTTAACTCCTGAAATCTTTAATAATTTATCTTTTTGAAGTAGAAGGGAGAAAATATAGCTGACAACATGAGGAAAAGTTATCTTACTAATTATCTGAGGATAAAAGCAATAAAAAATATAAGAGGAAAAAATGCTACTGGATATTTTTCAGATAAAGCATATAAAGAAAATAATCCAGTATCCATATAAAACATCTTTTACAGAAGAAAATTCTAGAAATTCTTTTAAATTGCACTTTTAGCTATTGCAAACTTCTGCTCAGGAAACAGCAATTAAAAATACATTCATAATTTAATGATTTGTATTGTATTGATTGAGAAATTAACCCTACATTTATTTGCATTGTGTCTTTTTCATGGAAGCAATGCATTTCCTGGTTTAGTAGTTACACAAATCAACTTCTGTTTAAGATGGACTTCACTTAATGTAGCATTGGAGCCAATTTTTAAATTTTTAATTTGATTTCACAGAACACTGCAATATATTGATTTTACAGTATCCTAAGCTACATGAGTCAGGGTTGCCAGTGAAATTTCAAAAACTGTTCTGATACTCTTATCTGGGGATCAATAAATATCCAATAATTCTACTTTATAAAGAGTTAAAAAAACAAAAGGCAGTTAAAACTCCTGCTTTTAGTTATTTCAGATATATTTCCTTACAAATCATGAACACAAAAACCCAACAGACTTACCAGGTTTCCAACTGAAAGTACATTATTGAATTCGTCAGTCATCGGATAATGTTCCATGGCCATAAAGAGTGTATTTAAGACAATGCAAATTGTAATAGCCAGGTCAACAAATGGGTCCATTACCACTAAGTTGACAATATGTTTTACTTTGAGCCAATGTGGACTGCAGTCCCAGATCAAGAAAATATTTGCAAATTTATACCAACATGGTGGGCATTTCTGTCTTGATTCTTCAAGTTCTGTGGCAAAACAAAGTTTACAAAGGTAACTGTGATTGCTTTAACATTCCTCAGTCCTGTATAAATTGTACCAGTCAAGTTGTCAGTCCTGGTACTGATTAACCTCCCGTAAGCCGCCTTTCTACAGGGCTTTTTGAGAAAGTCTTTAGAAGTTGCTAGCAAATATATTTACTGGTTTCAAAGCTTATCTATCAAGCACAATTTTTTTGTATTTCAATCACTATGCCAATTAGCATCAATTTATGCATCAATTTGTATTATGTATTTCATTTTTCCTTCATTGCACTTCAACCTGTTTTTCCGCCCTACTGTTCTGGTATGTAAATATTTTTATTTTGAAATTTGTAAAATTTAAGGAAAAACTTGCATTGCTAGTTCAAGAAAAAAACATTTTGATCATCTAGAATAGCCCTTCTTTAAAGAGGAACTGAATAAATATAACTGCTAAAAATACACATATTTTTTAACAATAGTTGCATATGTTTGAAGAATGTGTAGTGGCCTTTTTGTGTCCAATAATATATTTTTAATTACTATGCATAAACATCCAGTCAGTTATGACCATCCCATGAGTTAGAGGGTGGCAAAATAATGAGGTATAAATGTTTATTCATGTAATTACTCTAATGCTTACTTATGTAATAACCTTAATAAATAAAGAGCTTTGAGCTTACTAATAAACACGTGTCAGTTTGGGGCGTGTTACCTGTTATTTAAGCTATTTAAAATCAGTTTTTAGGTTTCAACTCAAATTTTCAGAAATCCATGTTAGAAACAGACATTAAATATGAAGCCATGCATAGCACACACCTTCCACAGTGTTTGTGAGGATGCTAGCAATACTCATGGCTCTTTCCCTTAAAGCTGGGTCTTCCAGAAAGTCCATAGAAACATGAAAAGAACCTGATATTCTCTTCCTCATTTCTGTTTCTGTTGTGGTGCCCTGTACAGAGAACAATAGTGGGTGAGACCATCTTGAAGAATCAAGAAGATAAGCAAGTACTGTATAACCCTGTTGTTAATATATTAGCTTGGATACGTGCGTCGTGCACTTCATTTCTTATTTTGTCGGACTTTTATTACTTTTCAGTACCTTTTAAAAAGGTGCTAGGCCATAGTTATCTACTGTTCAAGATTGAGAGAGAATTTATTTACTTAACTTTTGCATTTCTTTCCTTCACGGTATGAAAAACCATTTAAACAAATGGAAAAGAACTGAGTTCTAAATATTGCATAAAATTTTTGCAAACTTTTTTCTTTGCTCCTGCTAACAGAATGTTCTGGGGTTTGTAACATAACAATCTTCCCCCTAAGCAAACTGTGGCAAGTAAGAAAAGTCTGACTTCCTCATGCTTCCTCATGCTAGTATTTTTTAGCAATGTGAGTGGACAAATTTGAACTAAGAAAAAAATTTTTGAGACTTTTTCTCTTACCTTGTATGTGGTAAGAGAATGGCAGCAATATGTGCTGCAGATATGTTCACACAGATATTCGGGGTTTTGGAAGTGTGTACTGAATTGTGGTATTCCAATGAACTATTTGTTATCTATACTACAGAACTCCACCAGGAATGGTCAGAAAATATATAGGAATGAGAAATAAATGATAATAAAGAATTTACAACTTCCCTACATTTTTAACCAGGCTGATAAGGAAGAATGTTATCAAAATTAACTAATAATGCTAATTTTGATAGTGGTAATAGCAGCATCATATTGACTGCAGTTGTATAACACTTCTGTATAATAATTGCAATTGTATGCCAACTATGATAGCTAGATGGATCTTTAGATCAGCTAAAGGGAAGTGTGGCACAGGAATACAGTAAAGCATAGCATTTTTATGAATGTGTAAGTTAATATTTTATTACTGCAAGTTGCATTTGTTAGTTATGAGAATATTTGTAAGTAAATGCTTAGGTCGCAATTCTATCTCAGCTGTTTTATTTACTAAAGATTTTACAAGATGCAGGAGCATTCACAGCTTGACCAACCAGGGAGCATTGCCAAGGGTTCCATTCTGTAGAAAACACTGGCTGGTGCAGCAAGAAAAGGCCACCATGCCTAAGCTATTTAAAACTTTCTTACATTGTCATCAGTAGCTGGTTTATCTATTATCACCTCTGGCAGAAGCTGTCCAACAGGCGATGTAGGAACAGATGGTCCACCAACCAGGGAAACCACCCCATTGCAATCCACGGTGCTGTGCATCTTCCCATTCACTGGAAACACTGCCAGCATCCTGGATGACCTACTGGCCTGACTGATGTTGCTGTTGCGCCGTTCACCGTGTCTGCGTGGCACAAAGAGAGAATCTCTTCTGCTATCATTGTCTTCAAAAGTGCTGTGCTCATCATCAGCAAAGTCATTTTCTGATCCTACATCCTTTGCTCGACCTCTGAAGCTGAAAAGACTTGTTCTGCTGTTCCGCCTTGGGGAGAACAGGGAGCCACGAATGCTCAGCAAAGACTGTAGGCAAATAAAATATGTCATTATCAGCTGGAATCCCTCAGACTTATCCCTGCTGTTAGGACAGCAAAGGTTTTCTTTTTTTCTTAAATGAGAGTAACCATTTTACCCAGAAGCTAAATGCTGTTGTGAAATTTTTGTATGTACTTCATTATATATGTATTTTGCAGATAGAAACATCGCTCTTCATGGATTCTTAAGACGAAACCAGTGTTGAGCATTCCTTTCTCATCTAGAGCTGCTGAGTAGATTCGTTGCATAATGCCCACCAAGATAAAAGCAAGCCTATACATGCACATTCTTTCATGTATGCAGCATCTTGTCCATAGTGAACAAATATTGCTTCAAACATCATTGAGGCAGGAGGATAAACATGAGTTTATCGTAATGAAAATATACTGTAGCATTTTAATGCTAGTCTACGTAATATAAAATCACGCTAAAAAAACTGCCCACAGAATCAATCACCATATTTTAATATGACTTTTAAATAATCCTATTAAAAGAATAAAGATATGAGGTTACACTTAATTCTGGGGTTTTTTTTACAAGGCAGCTAGAGCACTTGCTCTCAAGCACTAGCAATACTAACAAAGGTTAATAAAAATCTCAGTGCTTCCTTTGTTTAGGCAGCATCATCATATTACAGTACCAGGGAGACTAAAGTAGTTCTGCAACAGCCTATGGTGCTTTAAAGGTATGCTTTTACTAAAAATAACCCCATGCAATACCTGATGTGGAGAAGAATATTTCTTTTCGTATGTCAGTCTATTGCCTTCAATAGACAATCGGAAACCTTTCCTTCTGATGCTGTCTTCTGATTCAGACTTGTGAAATTCATCTTCATCTTTTTCCTCTCCTCCAGACTGTTCTTTCTGTTTTCTTTTTTTCCTTCTATTTCTCCTCTCTTTTGCACTCTTTGAGCTCAATTTTGATGCATCTGAGGAACTTTCTGAGAGCCCTCCTGCTTCTCCTCCAGCGCTGGGCTCCCTGGACTCTGCAGATGCTGTTACTGCTGCTGCTGCCACTGCTGCTGCCTGCCACGATGCAGAAAGAATTTATGTCACTGAGCAAACCACAATATAATTTAATTTTTTAAAATTTGTAATCCAAATGTCCCAGATCTTAACACTTGCTATGGGATATTCTCTCTATAGTTGGGTTTTTTCTAATTATTATTATTCAGTTTACTCAAGATATGTGTTGGTCATAACCTTCTTCACCCTTCATGAGTAGATTTTAAATGCAGAAGTCTAACAGACTGTACGAATGACACTAGACTAGAAAAACACAGTGAATAATCTACATTTAGTCTTCAATATTCCTTCTTGTTGGCTGAATCATTCACAATACAATGTCTTGTGCAGAATGGAAAATCTGTGAGCTAGCTCTGTCGCTGAAAGACCAAAAGGGTATCCAAATTCAGAAAGCAGAGGGTGAATATCTCTAGTAAAATGACATCCATACACTTCTGTATTACTACACCACAAATTATACCTGAGCTGCTTCTTGTTGCTTCTTCAGTTGTTCCAGCATCTGTTGAAATTCTGCCTCTTTCTGCTCCGCTTCTTCCAAGGTTGCTTGATTCTGTTCTTCATAGGCCATGGCAACCACAGCCAGGATCAAATTGATCAGATAGAAAGAGCCCAGAAAAATCACCAGAACAAAAAATATCATGTATGTCTTCCCAGCAGCACGCAGTGTCTGAAAACAATAAAATATTTATAAGCAAGAATAGCTTAACAGAAGTTCTGGTTTTTGTATTGTTAAGATAAGAAAATTTACTCTAGTCCTCTTGCATTAGTGATACAAACATATTGAGTCTATTTTTCATTAAAAAAATTCTCACCAATTGATAAAGGTTTTCCCAGAAGTCTTGAGTCATCAAGCGAAATAGTGACAAGAAAGCCCAGCTGAAGGTGTCAAAACTTGTGTACCCATAGTTGGGGTTTCTACCAGCTTTCACGCATGTATATCCTTCTGGGCACTGCCTACAAAGACAAACTGGATATTACCTATTTATTCATCTTAATATTATCAGCTGGATGTTGCTGCATTCATATGGGCAGCCAGAACTGCAAAATAACATCATCTTTTTCAATTGCTGTTCCTGTTACTTCTCAACCAGACAGGAACTACATGAATACAAATTTACTCATTCGTTCTCTTAAAGATTAAGTTCATCTAACCATTGCACTGAGCTCTGAGCAGGAACACAAATCCTAAGTCCAGTGTAAAATCCCAGTATTTCTTATGTGGAAGGAAATGGTTACACAAAATGCAGCCCCCCTTCAACCATACAGCTACAGAACGTGGATCTAATTTGTACACAGTGCAATAATATGAAGAAATTTGGTCTTACCCAGCATCAGAACTATTTCCACAAAGCAGAGCATCATTTTGCCCTTCCAGAAAGTAAAAATGACCTGTTTAGAAAAGAATTTTAAAAAAATTATAGAATTCCAAATATAAAAGTCATCTTCAAGCTCTATGAAATAAACAGTTTCACTCTAAAAGTGTTAAGGAGATTTCAGATGCGATTTTAAACAAGCAGTGCTATTTTTTCAGCAGGACCACAACTTCAGAGTAAATGAATTAGAGTAGGCACTGTCACTCACAGCACCTACTGTTAAAATGCCAAAATGTACTAAAAATTCTGTCAAATGCTTCCAGATGTAGATTCTCCCTTCTGTCTGATCACTGAACTAAATCATGCTTTGTGAAATTAGATTGTACAGTTGTTTATTATCATAACTAAAACGTATCTGAAAAAAATACACTCATAATTTACTTAAAACTTTCCGCTCAGTATTGCCAAGGTGCCGGTTTGTCCCTTACAAACAGTTGTGAGTTATCTAACATGTAAACTGTGAAAGAATCCCCCCAGCTGCCAGTGGCTGTAACAGCCAGGGGTGTGCACACACTGCAGTGAGCCCCCTGATTGATGCGAGGGCCCTGAGACACACCCAGATTTAACTCAGACAGAATTACTGCAGCAGTCACCAACTTGAGTAGGTAGGATTTTAAGAGTACATGATAAAATTGTTGAACACCTTAGGAAAAAAGATTAAGTCCCACCAAATCATCCTGTGTCCACAGACTGTACTGTAACCCTGTAGTTAAATGATGTCTTAGGTGGTTTAAATAACAGAGACATTAACCTTTCTCTTCTTAGAAGAATAAAGAGATGATTAAAATGTGCTTAGTAAGATTCATTTTTAGTGTATCCTTGGGAAGTGTTTTTCTTTTTCCTCTCAAAGCAGATGCCTACAGTTGCTAAACTCTTGATTTTTGGAAGAATATCACAGAAGGAGCTTCCTCCTGTAGTAACAATCTCCCACTCGGTCACAGGCTTAAGGATGAAATGTATACAGGGTCAGACCACGTTGCCCAGCATCCCATTCCTGATGGAGAAAGCATCAGCTCAGGCTGCCTGTAAGGACAGGGCAGGGACATCGTGATGCTCCTCTGAGCACCTCCTCAGCTCCAAAACTTCTGAAGCGCAGCAGCTTCAGAATTAAGGTGGTACCTTTTTTTGCTTCCCAAGAAGATTTAAATCCCACATAGGATTTTTTTTCACATTGGACTGTGCTGATAGATTCCCTTAAAAAGATCTCATTTGAAATGCTACCAGCGTAGCAGAGTTTAAACTTGACTGGGGCTGTGCTGAGTGAGCCACCCAAGCCAGGTTACTACAGACATTAATGAATGCTGAGTCTGAGGAGGTGTCACAAGCTGCCTCAGCACATTGATTTGCTGCAGGAGGGACATAGTACCCTGGCCAGCTGCATCCCTCCACCCTGTGAGCAAAATTCACCCTGTGGAAAAATTAGGCTTTAAGCTGTATGTAGACCTTTTTCTGACACTCTGTGGAAGCCTCTTTTTCAGTGTCTAATGATATATGTGTCTTACAGGGAACAATCTCTGGTGCTGTGTGAAGTGCATGGCCCTGTGTGCAGCCACTGTCCCTCTGGGCTGGTGTGCATTGCAAAGCTGCTCTGTGCTGAAACACAGCTGTAAACAGTAAGCTGACAGGATGCTGCCCACAACTGACCCTTAGGAGGCAAACCTTTTTCTGCATTATGTCAGCTAATCATGATTAAAACATGCTGGAACATAGCAGCTGATGGGAAGAATGCAAACCTGCCTTGATATAGTTTACATGGAGCAGTCAGTCGTGATCAGTACTGCACCAGCTGAGCTGAGCTGAGCTGCTGCAGGAGGGTCTGCATTCTGGTTCTGTGCTTCAGACAAGATGTGCCCAGTAAGCATGCTGTGCTTGCCAGCTGCACAGGAAACAAGAGCCACACAGGCTTGCTCTGAGTGCACTGATACAACCGGGACAAGTGCTCCAAATACAGTCATGATAGGAAAAGTTTTATAAGACACAAGCTGAGTGGTATGTGTCCTGAACTAGATGCAGAACTTTGAACTGTGTTTTACCAAAGCAATGTTAAAAACCTCTCACTATATAAAAGGTATGTGTCTGGCTCCTCTTTAATTGATAGGGAAATGAGACAAAATCCCTGGTAGGTGAGCCCTTAACTTCAAGCAGATTCAGAGGTTTTGGGTAAGTGTAGGGAAATGACTGAGAATAATTGTTATTTCACAAAATAGATTGTGAGATGTTTTTTCCCCAGGAAAAAAAAAAAAAAGTTTATGGAAACTTGCCAAGATAAACTTGAGCTTATACAGAACTAAGTTCATCAGATTTCCTATCCTGGAAAAAGAGAAAGGGGGGGGGAGGGAGGAGGGGGAAGAAAAAGAGTGCTTGACTCATTAATGCCAGGAATGCTTACATATAGACCCTCTAAACGATGTCTTCAAAAATAAGCTCAGTGGCAAAATTAGGGCTTACATGTTTTCTTTGCATAGTATACACAATTACTGGCATAAATACTCCTGTAATTCCTAAACAATACAGTGCCATTGCACTGTTCTGAGCTGCAAGTAAGCCCCTTCTTACTGCCCTGTCATGCAGCTGCTTTCTGTATCCTGTCTGTCCACCTGCAAAAAGAGAGCAGGAAGCCACAAGATAATTTTTCTCTTCGAAACTGCTGGTAAACAAGGACAAGCTTATTAACTTCATAATTTCATTATAAATTTCATAATACAGATGAAATCCTGTGTAAATCTACCAAAGGCTCACACAGCCATTCAATAAAGTACTTTCTGTAACTGATTCAATGCAGCTTTGTTTTCAGCAGGCTTCAGGTCATCTTTAAATCAAATTAAATGAGAACCTGAGTTTACAGATTCTGTGTTAAAAAGTGACAAAATAAAGTTAGGCCTTTCAGTCTAGGTCTTCACTAGGGGACTTTGCTTAGACTTCATTATACACCATGGCATGAGATCTTCATGAATTCACATGTTCAAGTAAATTAAGTTTCACAAAGAAATGGATTTAAGAAATTCACCTGGAAATCCATCACAGTCATTGCTCAGCTGTGTGATCACTGTTAGAAGCTGTCTTACTTCTTTTCAAAATTTGTCTGGCTTTGACTTGCAGCTATTGAACCGGTTATATCTTTGCCTGCTAGATCAAAGATATGTCTAGGATGAAATTTCTGTTCCCCATGAGGGTTTTTTTTTTTCCCAACTGTGATCAAATCACCCCTTAAACCTTCTCTTTGATATGCTAAGTAGGCTGAGCTCCTGGTCTATCTTGTTATAAAGAATGTTTTCCAGCCCTTTAATCATTCTGCTCTTTTCTGAACATCCTCCATTTTTTCAACATTCTATCTAAATTGAACTTTATATAGTATTCCAGTAGCAACTGCAGTAGTGCTAAATACAGGGGTAATTCTGCCTTTCCAGTCAATAATTTATTTATGTGAACAGGATATTATTTAGCTTTTTGGCTGCAGTGTTTTAGCCTTAATTTGTCAGTTCTGGCTGCTCCACAGTGCCTTAGGTGCCTCAGCCTCTCTATTATTGAGGGCTTCCCAACTGCATTTCTAAATCCTGCCTCTTTGTTGCTCTGCAGCCTCACACATAAGCTGCTGTGGCAATGTTTTCCAGAGGCTCTGTGGCACTATTTTTCTTATGTTCTCATGCTGATTCTCAAGTAATTTTATTCTCATGACATGACACTTTCAAACACACTATTGCCACAGCAGGTACTCACAGGAAGCAATTGTCTCTGGTCTGAGATTCATTCCTCTTTCTCCCCCTTTTTCCTACTCCTTGCTGGTAGCTTTTGGTTTATATTAGGTGACCTAATAGCATGCATGTACAAGCTTAAAAACCAACCAGACATGCAGCACCCGCTCCGATCAAAGTGCATTCCAGTTACTGTTAATAGCACTGTAAGAAGGAGAGAGCTGTAGGGAATTTGAGGAGATGCTAATGAAAAACTCACGGTTGCTATGGGAAAAGTATTGTTATCACTGCTGCACTAGAAAGGATACCCAAGGGAGAAGACTTAGCAGGGGATCCCACCTCTTCTTTTGCAGCTTATCACTGGTCAGTTATCCCCTTCCCCTTCCCTTTTTTATCCCCCTGCCCCCTTTAGTTCTTAATTTACTTCAAAGGTAACTTTCACTGTGTGACATCAGCTACAGTCTCTATGCATGCAAAACTGCCTCAGCAAGAACTGTGCAGCATTGTTTGTAGGATAGGAACTTAGATTTGTCCTCTCACACTTAACTGTATTGAAATGTGTTTCCTCATCTACTCTGTTTGCCAGACTGCTCTGAATCAGCAAAACCGTTTGGAAAATCATACTTTGGAAAACTATCAAAGTGGAAAGATGCATCAAAACAACTTCTGAAGATGTTTGTCTAAGACTGCTGCTATTCAAGGCTTTAACTAATCTAGACTATGGAAGAACGCTTATCAAACATGCAAATGATACTGATTAGATAAGGTGGTGAGTTTGAGGAAACAATTACAGTTTAAAAGGTCCACGACAGTTGGAGAGATGGTCTGAAAAAACAAGGTGCTTCAGGCTGGAACAATGAACTGTGCAAATACAAAGTGAAAACTCAATGAGGTAGAAATCTGTAAAAGACTTGGGGGCAGGCAGACCACAAGCTGAACAATTGTAAACAACAGCAAGCTGTGTAGGATGTATAACACAGAAGTATAAGTCACTGTGCTACCACATCATCCTTCTTGTGTACTTAGTATGCCTTGTGTGGAGGAGAAATGCCGAGACATGGGTACTGCACTATAAAAAGGATGTTTATGAACAAAATGAGAGATCAAATTCTAGAAAATACATTGTAGAAGAAAACAGTTAATGATCTGGGCTGTTTAGCGTAAAAGAAGACTGAATGAGGAGAGAACAGGGCATGGAAAGATTAGAATAGTCTCTAAATACTTCAGAGACAGTGATTAATGATAGGGAATAATTTGAGTTTGTTGCCTATGTTGCAGTTGATAAGAACAATAAGCATAAATTTTAGCAGAAAAATCTGTTAGACTTTAAAAAAAAACCCTTTTCTAATAATAATGATGATAGAGAAGCACAAGACAGATGGATGAGGAAAATACTGAGGACTTCATCACTGGACTTCTCACTGCATGTTGGAAGTCAGATATCTGTCAGAAATGACATAGCATGCCACTACTGATCTTACTTTGGAGTACCAGAAAGGAAAATGTTTAAGACTATTAATGAATTTTAAGACTCCTTTGAGCTTCTTTCTGCCTCAGGGGAGATGAGAATTTGGCAGATGGCACTGAGAAAAAGAGCTGTATCAAGTAGTGAGACCATGTGCCTTGTTCCCTCTTCCACACAGGCCTTTGGAGCAGACCTATGAGAGAGAGAACACTTCTGCTCCATCTTAAGTAAATGTATCATCCCTTCCCCCCCTTACTTCTAAGAACCGGGTCAGCCACAAGCAGTGAGAATTCTGCAGACAATACTTACTTTCATCTTCAATGTACCCCTTCCAGTCAAATGAAGCCACTGTTGCATTAACCAATGTACCATTTTCACCTATGGTGCTGTTTAGCTGGGAAGTAATATTTGTTTCCAAAGTAAAATTGTCTGGAGGCCACTGCAGGCATTTATTCCTCAAGTTGCCCATGAACAGCTGCAGCCCTATTAGTGCAAATACACTCAGGCAAAACACTGTCAGGATCATCACATCTGAGAGCTTCTTCACAGACTGAATTAGGGCTCCCACAATAGTCTTCAAGCCTGAAAATGGAAAGGAATTTTTATTCTGATGTTGGAAACTTTTTCAAAGCATAAAAATGACAGTGTCTCCCAGTGAAGTTATAGACTTCATGCATAAGCCCAAATAAATGATTTGTAATGTCTGTGAAATAACATTTTTGTGAAGAGCTTTTTCACTTGTGAATATGAATAAACAGCTGAAATTTATGTTCATTTGAAACCGTGAATGGAATGAGTTGCATATATTTCAAAACACTTGTTTTAATGATAAAACAAGCAACTATTTTTTATTCATGCTGTACATACATCTCACATAAAAGTCTTCTTTCTTTTCATTTGTCAATACCTCTTGCTCCAAACCTTTGCTACTATCAGTTTTATAACATACTAGATTTAGAAGACAAGAGTAAAAAGCCTGTTCAACAATAAATGGGATTAAAATTTAATGCTATAAAACTGGAAATGGTTTGGAAATTTGTAGATTTTTAAGATAATAAATCCCCCATGCAATGCCCATGCTATTCTTTATTATCTTATTCCTTCATCTTCTTACTAAGTCAAC
This sequence comes from Scytalopus superciliaris, assembly GCA_013400415.1. Taxonomy (NCBI): domain Eukaryota; kingdom Metazoa; phylum Chordata; class Aves; order Passeriformes; family Rhinocryptidae; genus Scytalopus; species Scytalopus superciliaris. The sequence continues at coordinate 796,133 of VXBX01005472.1, forward strand.
ATTTCAGACAGTTCTATTTTTTAGACACAAATATCCACAACAAATACCACATAACATCATGTAGGTAGGATACACATGGGTAAGAAAACTTCAGGGTTACTGATATTCATTGAATGTGGAGAAGAAAGCTTGACGTCATATGATGCAAACCACACACACACTGTACTGCAATGTCTCATGCAAGAATCTGTTAAACTCAAAGGCTGATTTCAAAAAGAAAGTGCTCATGTTAAAAAGCAATGAATCAGAGATTTCAGTGAATTCTGATATCTTCTGATTCCTGCTTTTTTGTGGAAAGAAGTAAGACTTATGTTTAAAAAACACATGAATTCCATTTTGGTGAATTAAAGTCAGCCTCAGTGTTTAACCTCTCTCTCACCTGGAATGACTGATATTGTTTTCAAAGCTCGGAGAACTCTGAATGTTCTCAACGCTGAGACATTGCCCAGGTCCACAAACTCTGTCACATATCTGTAATAGGGGAGTTCACACACAAACACAATGATAGGATAAAAAGGAACAGTTGGGAGGTACAAGGGGCCTAACACCTTACACCAGTTACTTCTTACCTGGAATTACAGAAATAGTTTTCAAAGCTCTCAATACTCTGAAAGTTCGAAGAGCTGAAAGATTGCCTAGGTTTACAAATTCTGTTACATACCTGTAGGATTAAATCACAGTTATTCAGAATTTAGGCAAAGTTTATGCTACTTACTTGGGTCTTTCATCAAGACCGCTTTGGCGTTTTTAGCAAAAACTTAAACAGCAACAGTCAGAGGTTTACCTTTCACTGCAGTTTGCCTTGTATTAATATACTTTCAGAGCCTTCAGCTAAATTAAATGTCTCTGAAGTGAATCGCACTGATTTTACTTTGAAAGCCTAAAATTTATCTAAACTAGATTGGTAAGTTTGGAGAATGAAGTCAAAGGGAAGCTCCTTTTCTGCTCAGGAAGAAATAAAAAAAAAAAAAGAAAAAGAAAAAGCAGGACATGAAATTAGCCTCTCTAATACTAGCTGTACTAATGGCTTGTCGTGGGTTCGACCTTGGCAAAATGCCAAACCTCCCCAAGACCCGCGCGGTCCCAGTGAAAGGAGGGAAGGAAAAACAACTGAAACTGGAGTATTTATGTTTACATCAAAATATGCATTTTAGAATGCAAAAATTGTTTTAGACAACAGTAAATCCATACAAGACTTTCTGTTTAATAAAATTGCTATGTATTGATACTAATTTCATGCCCTTTTTACCCTTCACTTTCAAAGAAAAAGCAAAAAACAAAAACTTACGCAAAGGTAATGACGGTGAAATCGAGCCAGTTCCATGGGTCTCGAAGGAAAGTAAAATCTTCTAAGCAAAAGCCCCTTGCAATGATTTTTATTAGTGACTCAAATGTGTAAATTCCAGTGAACGTATATCTGAAAAAAAATAGGAAAAATTTAATCAAAATAAGGATACACAGCAATATTTTGCATTGGCAATCTGGCAGAAACATGATGAGTTTTATTTCAAAACTGCAGAAGAAATACAGTAAATAAGCAATTTCTTCTAAAATGCATTGTATGCATCACAGATACTTGTGTATTTCCATGCATTAGTTGTGATCTGCTGTTGAAGTACAGTAATCCTGATCTTGCACATAAATCAAAATACATAATCCATCAAACAAATAACATATATTAAACATTTATTGGTGAAATTTAGTTTAAAAATATGCAATACCAGGTCCACTAGTGTTAACTGAGAAAGCTGTGAGCATAAGTTACTGACTCACATCTAAAACATCTAGTATTGACTCTAGAGCAGCAAGAATGCAAGCATGCAGCAAATTCTCACTTCAGTAATACATACTTTTGCTTATATGTTGTTCTGAACTGATGTGTACATATAAATGGCCAAGGTTCAGCTACTGATGCAGTGATGTAAAGGAAGGGTAAAAATATTGGGTAGGTATTAAACCATAAAGAGAGAAAACTAGTGCAATCTCAATAGAATACTATCTGTAAACAACTTCCATTTTTCCTATCCAGTTGTTCTACTAGAATGAGATTTAAAGAATTATTCAACACTTCTACAGAGTTTATAAAGGAAATAGCAGTAGTGCCTCAGGATAATTCCTTTTAGCACACCTCACACTGCAGTTACTGGCATACCAACTCCTAGAGGAACAGCCAAAGATACACTTAAATAACGTGCAACTTACTCTACATTCTTTGTCCAGTCTGGAGGGTTACTCATGGTCATAAATACGCAGTTGGTCAAAATAGTGCACATGATAAGCATGCTGAATAATGTAGATATAGTTAAGAAAAACACAACAGTAATTCACACAATATCACATCAGTCATATATCTTAAGTACAGTAAAGTATTGCCACTTACACAAATACTTTAGACTTTGGTAAACACTGACATGCATCTTGCTTAACCATGCAGTTTTCATTTTAGCACATTAAACTTTACTATTAGTCTTGATTTGTTGGTGCCCCGATGATGATTTGTTGGTGTCCTCACATTTTGTTTTCACCTGGTACTGAAAAGTGAAGGAGATGGCTCTCACACCCAGGGAGGTAACGCCAGCTCAGCACCAGCCAAAACCAAAATAACTTGCCGAAGAATACAGTTTGCCTTAAGTACCTGGCATGACTGAGTAAATTTTAGTCTTTCAGTTCTACAGTTCTGGTACTAACTCAAGTGCTGGCATATGCAAGGTTAAAAATGTTTCTCCTATTTACCCTGAGTCAAAACTGAGCTGAGTCAGTGCCACTCCAGCACCTAGCACAGGCAGTCTGCCAAAAAACCTGCACAAAACAGAGAATACTGTTTTTAATTGCTGAAGTGACTACATTCCATGTTTCCCTAACACTAGCTTAGCACTACGTGCTTCAGTCAGTGAAACAGAAATCCATAGAGAGCTCACAGATTAAGGTCAATAATTTTCCAATATTGCTTTTGGGCTCTCTCAAAACACACGTTAGCAGCACAAGCAGCCTCTGGGTCTACCAGTGCTGTAATGTGAAAACGGTTCAATAGTACCTTGTGATCAGTTGCTTGGAAAGCATAGAAAACTGGTGAAGATTAAAGCTGGTGAAAAATAATTTTTATTTTAAGTACTAGCAAGGAACATTTAGGTATTCTGAGACTGTGAACTCAGGACTAAAAACTCAGAGGGGCTGGTGCTAGGGAGGTGGGACAGTCCACTGGGGCTTCATTACACTCAATAGGATGTTCTTGGTTTACTGAATCACTGGATCTACAAGACAGTGCGGTCCTTCCCTTTTTGTAGCAATAAACTCAATTATTCAAACATTTGGAAATGTTTGAAATTAAGTAACCAGATGAAAACCTGACTCAAAATGCCCACATGATGGCAGCAAAAAATAAGCTCACCTATACCAGAGTTAACTCTTACTTTTTCTCTAGTCATCTCTCTAAATAATGTCTTTCTTAAAAGTGATTGCATCAACAGAAGTGCAAAAGATGGTAGTTTAAACTGAAGAAAGCTATTTACAGCTACACTTGTATCTGAGAGCCCAGGATTTAATTTTATATATATTTTTTTAAATGAAGTAGATAGCATGTTGCTGTATGGGGTGTATTTTTATACCCTGGACAAAACCAAAATGAAACCAAATCCAAACCAAACAACCGCTACCACCACCACCAAGCCCAAACCAAAACACCAACCCTTCACTCTTGGTGAAGGAGGAATAGAAGTAACATCATGGCCTAAACTAAATCAGAAAATTGGTGCAATCATTAAGATCGTTGCTTACAGCTACTGAAAAATTCAAACTTGAGCATACCTTTCCAACTAAACACTCAAATCACAGGAAAGGGTTTAGCTGTCTGAACCCCACAGATAGGTGTGTGACCTTTGTCTAAATGCCTGACCCAGCAATGACTATTGTCATATATTTCAGTAAGTGACTTAACTAGTTTTGGAGATCACATTGTGATACAAGTTCTGTACAGTAAAAGTTGTTCAGTGCCATAGAATAAATTATTAGAATGCGTTGCAGTGCTTATCATCACAGGCCATAGACAGCTCTAGAGAGTCTGTCTTAATATAATTGGGAAATTCCTTTAAATAAATTTCAGAATCCAGCCTGGAGATGCCTGGCTGCAGCTTCTGTCATCTCATAAAAGAGTTACAGTGCAATGTCCTCTTTGGAGAGCTGAGGTTTCACCCCTGTGCAGTGTGCTATGTGTTCTCAGCTAAGTACCACGGTATCATTCATAACAAAGGCCACAGGTAGGTGGCTGTGAGGCCAAAGTGCTGTTCACTCTCCAAGGGAGCAGATGCTCAGTAAGGGCATTTGAAATATAAATGCTGACCATGCTTTCCCTTATGGGAATCTCAAACATAACTGACACATTCAATGTCTGTGTATCTCTTCTGCCCTCTACCACATTTTGAGTGATTGATTTACCAGCTCAACGTTCCCTTAACTTAGTGTTTCCACTATACACACAGGTAAACAATTCTGATCTATGATGACTTGTTCATGGAAATGAACTGTCTTTTTCATGCTCTTCCCAAACAGGCAAGCAGTAGGGTTAGAGGCACCATACAGCCTCAAGCTAATCAATTACAGGAGCAGCTGAATTCTCTTATCACGTGTGCAGATTAGTGGAAGATGAAGATTAGGAAAAACCAAGCATTGCCAATTGGTTTCACAGACACCTGCTGGCAGTGAGGCCACACTGAGGAATACTGTAATTTCAGCTTCCAAAGATTTGCACAGGAGTACTTATACATTTTCTCTAGGACATCTACCTATTCCTTTCTAACGTTCTTTAACAGTCTGCAGCTCCAGCCACTGCCACGAGCCTTTTTTGTCTGCTCAATGCTCCACCTATTTTCACCTTTTCATCCTTTCTTATTAATTGTCAAAGTCTCACCATCTCCCATCACTCTTGTGTTGCCCCCCTCAGTTTCCATGATCTATCTTAGCTCAAGTGAGGCAGCCAAAAGGGAAAAAAAATCTCAGGAAGAGTATCAGGAGATGAGTCAGCAGAGAGAAATTCATGCTGTTACCAGTTCCTGTATCCAGTATTACCATAGGTACCAGCAGTGAGGAAGAATATTTGTAAGGAACATCTGTGAGCATTGTGAAGAGACACACTCTGTTTCTTTGCAGGGGGAGCAACATCTGCCTGCATGTCTGGGCACATGTGATCTGTGTCCTATAGGTTCAGAGAATTTGGAGGACATACAGGTGAAGGTTTTCCAACTGATGTGTCTGTTTCCTTGTGCTCAACACTTGCTATTCACACTGAAAGGCACATTTCTGTTACAAAGGGCCAAATGCCAAATGCCCACCAGAGGATATGAGGGCAGTAGAATTTATCAATAAAAGTCAAAAGATTATTAAAAATAATAATCAATTTTTCCTCCTAATCTTTTTTTTATAGGTAGCTGACCTTATATAAGCAGCTGAAATCTAAACTGCAGTATGGAACATGTTACATGGCCCTTAGTTAAAACTCTTCCATAGTGTCCATACCATAATGAATAATAATTTTCAAAAAAGAAAGAAAGAATAAGAAAATAACAGAACCTACATATCTATTCTTATGTTTAAGATTAAAAAAAAACTCTCAAAACCCTATGTCTATATGTAAGATAGAAATATCTCCTCCAATAGCTGGCTGGTTGCAAAGGGGAATCAGTCCATATAATGAAAGGAAACCTCCTCCTATAGTAGAGCTAAATTATGGAATCACACGATCAGTTAACAGATAGGAGGAAAAATACTGGAATTGCGTACTGTCTATTAGAATTTCTTTTGTTATTACTGCCATCAAGACCAGCTGGATACTCTTTGAACACAATTAGGAGAAAGACCAAACCCAGTAACCAGTGTGCCAGTGAAAAGCGTTATCCACAGCTCGCCCAGAAGCAGCTTTGGAAGACATTTAAATCAGTCTGTCATGTGAATGGATGAGCATTCATTGAAGGCTTCAAGCTGACAGTATTTGGCTGTGCTTTCTCACCATCACCACCACTGTGTCTGTAGGTCTCTGTTAGGTCCCTTAGCTACTGTTCCCAAATGCTCCCTGACTCCTCTCCAGATAACTTCCTCTCTCACTGCTTTAACTTCCCAGGATCTCAGAGGAAAAGGTATTCTGAGTCAGCAACCATCAGCCTTGTTTCTTACTTTTTCCAAAGACCTAGAAAATTCTGCCAGCAGTCTCTAATAATAAGGCTTCTGCAGTTGACAACTTGTACAGTGTTAAAATTCTTGCTGTCACACTGAAGTTTTCTGGTAACTACATTTCCCAGTCTTGAGGTTTTGCAAAAAAAAAAAATAAAAATTCTCATCCACTAGAAATTCCCATCAGCCTATTATGATCATCAGGCAGCAATCCCACATGTCAGTCTACAACTTTACCTTGCACACCATCCCATCAGTTATGGTCCCCCAATCTGTCCACCATCTGCACGTACAGATGCTTTGCAAACCGCCTGCAGGAATGCTGCCTATGCTTTCTGGCAGTGTATTAAATTTGGCAGAGGCTTATGGTGCAACTGGGCAGGTTGGGGAATGTGAGAATCAGCATGCATGAGCCAGGCTTCCAGGAACACAGAGCAAAGTGATCCTGAGGATGGCCCCCGAAGGACCCCAAAGAGGCAGCATAAACATAACCTGAGCTGGCTGATCCTGAGCAGCTGCATATTTGCCTAATTGCTTGCAAAACTCAGAGCTCTTCTGGAATTTGTGAGCACAAACTGCATTTCTTTTTTAAATATGTAACTATTTTATGAATAGGCTTCATAGCACAAGAAAGAATCTGGGATGTGAGAAAACTCAATCTTAAAATAAACCTGTAAAAGCTCTTCTGAAAAATTAATCAAGATGGATTCTTAAATCTGCAGCACAAGAATTGAAATTCAACAAAATAATTCGATTCAAAAATTGATGCAGGTATATAATATATACATATTTTCTCATATTTGTAAAATCTTACCATGTCTTCCATTGTAAAATAAAAATGACTGCCTATTTGTCATGAAATAGTTACACGTTTTCTTAATTTCAGTGTGTAACATTTTGAACAACCACTAAAAAAGGATATGAATGTACCAAAATTTTAATAGCTATTTTTCTAAGAGGATTGAAGGGAGTTAAAATGTACAGGGCAGAGGTGGCACTGAATCGGAAGATTGCCTTCCCTTTATTCAATACTATAAAGGTCTGAAAAAGAGAAAGAAAAGACATTTTATAAGTGTTTATTCACTGTAAATGCCCATTTAAAAACTGTTCCAAGTGACCAATCATCAAAATTGTAACTTTTTTAACAGTTAATACACAAAAACCATGACTAATTTTTAAAATAATTTCCAGTACTTACCTGATATATCTGACATATGAAAATATAATTAAATTCATTAATGCTTTTATACTTCATTAAACACATCAGTATAGTATTATGATACATTTACACATTTCTTTTAAATAAAGGTGCTGAAATGATTAACTAAAATTATAGTTTTATTTATGTTTTCTCACAGAAAATTCTCTCTTCCTGTTTGAAATACCATAAGCAGGGAAACCTCACCTGTGGATGTTAATGATATATTAGCCTTCCTAACTAGAAATTCTTCTAGAAACTGATTTAATAGACTATGCACTTGTTAATATGTTTTTGTCCTAGTCTGTTTCTTGGTCTTTGTGCTATGGAGAGAGAGCAATAGCAGTAACATTGCTTTGCTTCCACTGCAAACCATTATGGCGCAGCAGCATTAACACTACAGCACAGGAAACGTGGACTGTCAGGTTTCTTCGTGCCACTAAAGGGCTCTTCAATTGCAAGATCAATCAGAAAAGAATGAAAAACACTGCAGAAGGTTCAGTAACTCAGAAGAAATCTGCATCCAATGGAAAGGATGATGCAAGGATTATAATCTAAATTCAAACAAAATGAAAGACAAATGTCTAAAATTGCCTTTTTCTTTTTTCTTTTTGGTCAGACTAGTATATTTTGCAAGTAAGTTATGAGAAAGCCTCCTTGATTTTCATTACATGGCTGACAGAATGAGCTGTAAACTAGAATGTAAGTGGAAGTGTGGGAAGGGGTATGTTGGTCTCATCTGGTGTCTGTGACATCAAGCATCACGTCAAGACTGTAAGCAAGTGAACTATAAGATTATTTCTGTGAAGGCTGGTAGACAGAGAAAATATGCCAATGAGGTTCAAGAAGGACAATTCTTTGGTTTGGTGAGATTTGGAAAGCTTAGCATGTATGAACCATGAAGTATAGACAGAAATCTCTAGGAACCCACAGGAGGTGGAGAGAAATGTGGAGATGAGGGTTTCCATCAGACTGTTACAGATAACAAGTACTGAAGGCAGAGGAGAAGCAAGGATTAAACTCTGAGGAAAAATTGTTCCAGTCCCAACTCACTAGCTGGCTTCTTCCCTGAGCTGCCTCTCTGTCACAGCTCTCCCTACAGCGCACACCTTCCCAGACAGACCAAACCCTCAGGAATAAGGGACATTACCAGTCAGACTTTACATGGTCTTGAGTCCAAACTCAGGATATGTAGGAATAGTATGAGACAAGTATTTGTTTTTCCTGCTTCTGCATAGAAATGGAGAAACTGCATGCGAAGCTGAGGACAGCCTGAGCTAATGTTTCCAAATTGCACTTCCAGTTATGGCTTACAGGTAACAGCAACATGCAGATGACCTGACCTAAAATGAAGCTTTCACTTCAACTACTGAAGCAACCAAGCAGATGAATGATTTTTTGGCACAGCATTTTAAAGACTCACACCCTGAGGGGGAAGGTGAGTTTTTCCTCCCAGGTCTGTCCCCAGCCCCCGAGACTCACATCTCAGAAGCCTCCAACTCATTCTCTTTGCTTTTGTAGCTGTGAGATAGTCGCCAAAATGTATTAAAAATCACACTCCCTACTAAGTTTGTATCTAAGACTACACCACCTACATTTAGTCAACCTACATTTTTAAAAAAAAAATATCTTTGAACACAAGCATATTAAACATACATCTATTTTCTAACATGCCTTATGGAAAATAACAGCATGCTGGCACAGCTCCAGTTTCAGTTGGAAGCTGCTGCTATTTTAGCTGTTCTACTTTCTGCTGCCCTGCATAAGCAGAACCAACAAGACAAATTCCCTAACTCTGTTTTAATTTTTCACTCAAAGCATCTTTGTGACTTGAGCCTTCAGAATGACTTTGTTGGTCCTCTGACTTCTAGCCTTAAACACGAACAAAAATTTTATCTTATCTCTGAAGAATTTTCATTAAAAAATACAGATAAGAGCTGATATCCAATCCCTGTGTAAGCTTGCTATATCTCACTCCATTCCCAACCCAGATGCAAACCAATGTGTAGGAAGTGTGGATGAACATGAAGTATTGTACCCAAAGCTGTCAGGACAAAGTAGACATACACTGAGAAAAGCTAAAAAAATTCTAAATGAATTGTAAGATTAATGCTCATATATGAAGGATTATCATAATTTTTAGGGCTTATGTTTTATAAAGTACTTTATTCATTTTTGTAAAGACACAAACCCGGCTCACACTCAAAGTATTTGACTGTGAATATAAATTCAAAGAATTCCCAGAAGAGAAGTCCCTGATTTGCTACTTTTGGATCTACAATCTAAAACCCAGTTCTGTAACTTCTGCCATATTTGAAATAAAGCCAGAAACTGCATTCTTAGAAGGGCAAAGGAGTAGGAGCAGTGTTATGAGAAGAGGTAGCTAAGAGAAAAGAATAGCCAACACTGAACAAAGATTATGGTTTCTCAGAACTACTTAGGACAAAGAGTTCTCAAAACCTTATTTCTCTTCTCCTTCCTTCTAGTTTTCTAACAGACATCACTCAACATCCCTCTGGCAAGAGGCAGGGCATGGAATGGCAAAAACCAGTGCTATATCTTATTATAGCAGAAGCAGAGTAAAGTTTTACCCATTTCTTTCAACTTCAGATTAATATTGAGCATGAATATGTCCTATTTGGTGGTAGGTTTTGTGTAGAAGCACAGTTACAAAACCATAAAATTAGTATACAGATTTGCTTCTTCTTCTCAACAGGTTTTCTTCTCAGGACTACCTTAGGCAGAAATAAGGGCTTTCAAACCAGTTCAAGACATCTATTTATTCCTGTCTTACTCTATATTAAAATGTATCAAGTCATGGCATGTACAAATCTTTTGCTTCAGAAAAAAACAGTCCCAAAGATGAAATGTAAAACACCAGATGATCTTTCAACACTCAGTGCATGCAAAAATACAGTGAGATTGATCAATCTTGCTACAAAAAATAGGAAAGAAACCCCAAAACACTACCAAGTGGGGTGCAATACTTGCATGTGAGGCAAATGATGGATGATTTCATTCATGATCTGAATTTGTCATTAAAAAAATTTTCCTAAAAATCCTATACAGGTTTCCCAAATAAACACCATGATGACACTCATTAGTGTCATTTGATCAGTGCTGTGGGCAGCCATTTCTATTCCCTATTTGAAAGGTTCAAAGCTAAACTGACATAGTTTCTGTTGATAAATCAGCTAATGCAGAGATCCTAATAGAGGTCTGAAGCAACAGTGGCATCTGATAGTACATAAACTTGTCCTAACCCTTTCTTGCAAGAAAATTCTTTCCTTCATTTGGTGTTTTTCATTAGATCCATGACGTTTCAGATAGATGCTTCCCCAGGCAGAAACAGGTAATCTCTAATGATTGTGCAGCAATTGTCAGACTGTTACATTGGAAGAGTGTGTGCTGATGGACTTCTTGGCTTTACAAAGTGGAAGTCAAAGAGAGGTGAAGAAGAAGCTGAAATGTTAAATGTTAAAGAGGTAAGTACATTTAACATTAAGGGTCCTAACAAATCTTCCTGGAGATGTTCACTTCTGCTTCAGGCTTTTCTCAAAGTGTTTCTCCTTCTCAGATTGCAGGAGCCTCAACTGCTGCCAGTACTTTTAAAATACAAGAGAAACAAGACAAAAATATTTCCAGAACTCACATAAAGCCAGATAAGAAAATCTGGAAATTTTATATTCTAAAGTAAAATCAATCACTTATGTAAAATTGAAATAGATGTTGAATTTCTGTTAAGAAAGTCTATTTTCTTCTTGCTGAAGGAAGAAAAAATAGAGAGAATTGCAGAATGTAAGAAATTTTTGTCTTCTCTTAGACTGACAGGGCTGTTTCTATTTCTGTCCTGTAGAAGATTAAAGCATTTGCATAGAGAGCATGTGTGGACTTCAGCAGAAAGAAGAGAATCCCAGAGGGTACGTGACTAGCCCATTAAAGATATTTAGCGTGCAAATAAAAATATTCTTTCTTTCAAATAGTACAGAAATTTGATTGAATATGCTCAGCTGGTTTCTCTCCCCTTCTTGCAACTCTATCATCAGAACTGGCTGATGTAATAAGTTTTCAGCTCCATTCATGAAGGTACTGAAAGGGTCTTCCATTCCTAAGGGCTTTAGAAGCAAATATATGATAGGTCATCCCTATTGTGTGCCTGCCTTCACTGTAAGCTACACAAGACAGACTGATTTGGCTATAAAGGTCCAGGATAAGCTGTGGGCAGGTAGGGATAAAATTATATGGGATATTGTATCATAAGCAGACACAATTAGTACAGAACTCTACAAAGCCTGCTTTTATAGAAACACATCTTTTATCTTTGTAAAAGTAGAACTGTGATTTAAAGATAAATCTTCATATCCTGTGAATGGCAGATAAAGGCTCTTTCAGAGGCATCAAATAATAAAGATAAAAATATTGTTCTTTCATATAGTATTTTCTCTCTTGTCAAAATAGGACTCATAAATCACATGAAATTTAGCAAGCTGAGACACCTAGAATACAGTAGTTAGTGAAAGTCAAAATAACTCCAGTATTGATAGAGTTTTTATAATTACAGAACTCAGTAAATAAAGTATCACCCAATCTAGCTACCTCTATAAATCATGAACTTTTCTCTCTGCATATGGGTTGTGCAACAGAATCATCCTGAAAGGATTCCAGGCCCATCCAAGGCCAGTTGCACTAGAAACTTGAAAATCGGTTTCACACTCTTTTTTGCATATTTTCTGCTTACCCATTTGTTTCTCTATTGATTCCATAAATTCCTAAGAATTTGCTATCAAAGCAGATTTCTGGGAACAAAATATTCTGTGCATTTGTTCATGCTGTCAGTTTTAAATCTGAAGAACGACAGAGAATGTCAGTGTACTCAGTTCCAATGTATATTCACTCACCAAGTATATACATATTATGTATACACGTTTGTACAGGTATTATATATTGCTTATAGTCAAAGACCACATACTATGTTTCAGATTTGATACAAATGTTCCTTTGATATAAACTGAATTATAGCAAAGGAATAAACTTTGATATAAGTTAAAAGAAAAGGGTGAAAGGTTAGTAACCATTGAGGTGGATGGATTCTGAGTGCAAATTAACGTACTGAAGTAACCACGCCATCCACTCCAGGAAAATGAGATGAACATGATAAAGCACTCCAAAGCCCCGCACAGGAACAGGATTGGTATTAGACTCACTTTTTTGTTGATGTAATATGGGTCCATGTCTTCCAAGGGCTCAGACACCATGCCTGGAGGTATGTCGCCGTATATAAACGGGAGTGTTTTTCCTGCCTCCAAATCACTGTTTGGTTTTGGCCCATTTTCATCATCGTCTTTACGATCTTGTTTAGAATTCTTAGCTTTTTCTGCAGCAATGCGTTGTTCAATAGCTGCAAGAGACTCTCTAGTGAAGTATTGGAAGCTGTCTGGTCCTGGTGGTACAAGCACTGACTGCTCCATCTTTTCATCCTGCACATTTTAATTACCATTTATTCTTCTGCATAGGAAAATACTAAAAGAAAGCAGAAAATAAAATTCAAACAAATATGTTGAAATCACCAAGTAAGAAAGATATAATATTTATTTTTAAATGCTTTTGTTTATGCTATGTTGAAACATTAAAATACACAATAATGAAATTATGTAAAGAAAGATAAAGCAAGCAGTTTAGTTGGTGATTTGACCTTTGTAAGAAACACTTGTGTGGTTTGTACGTTAGTTGCTGAAACTGCAAATATTTCTCAACTCCAGGACTATCTTTTGCTCCAAATAAGCAAAAACATTATATGTAAGAATAATCAAATCATTCTTTCCTCATAACTAGTTCTATTACGACCACCTCACACTCTCTGGAATCAATCAGGATTACATTGGTAGCTGTAAATAACACAGTTCATTAGAAGTAACACAGAAATTTTCAGTGAGTTCAGTAACAGGATCAGAAAGCAGGCACTGTAAAATCAGAATTTCTACCAAACAAGTAAAAATCAAGTCTGTGTATTATGAAATATTAAAGTAGTTGTTTCAAATAAGTTTTTGTATGGGTAGTTATTCTAGACAAAAAGAGCAATTGCCTAGTTTTATTTCAGATTAGCTGTTCCTGTGTATCTGGTTCTTTATTCAACAGCTGTAACTGGAAAATTCTGCAAGTATTCTAATATACATATTTATTTATATATTGCAACTGAAAAAATAAACCTGTTGGGGAAAAAACAAAAGAAAAAAAGTTCTGTTAAAACTACAGATCTGGCATCTTTCATGCTGATGAATAGATTTCTGGTGATACCAGACATACAGATGAAATGTATATTTGGGCTCACAGTGGTGCATATATCCCTCCTGCCTGAATGTAAAGAGAAATATGCAGTCTCTCCACCCACTGCAGGGGTCCTTATGAAATGGTCAGTCAGCCTTTCAGGGGACTCAAGGACCAATGCAGGTCAGTAGCCATTGAAATAAACTAGAGATACAGATGGTTGGGGAAAATACATTAAAACAACTTAAAAGGTCACAAACAATCCCAGGAATTGTGGAAGCTGGAAAATATGAGGAAAACATAGCAAAATAAATGGGTTAACAGGAGACTGTAAATGAATGTAGAAAGAATTAGGGGAGAAAAATGAAGAATGCAAACCCTACCCCCCCCCCCCCCCCCAAAAAAAAAAAAATAGGAAGACTGGAAGATTAGCAGTATAAAAATGCAGAGATGAAAACAAAGAAAAATAAAACATAGATGAAAGAACAGATTACTGGGAAAGGTGCAGGAATGGAAGCAAATACAGATAGGGTTAAACTTTCTACTAAGGAAAAGTCAAAAAGGAGAATAAGACATTAGATGGCAAATAAAGGCAGAAAAAAGAAAAGGATAGCTGGGAAATTAAAAAGAAGGTCACCAAATTATATTAGGTAATAAACCCCAAATTCTCTAGATCACTAATGGAAGGCTGAGCACACAGATCTTAATCACATGTACGTTGTGAGTAATGGAATACAGTGGATAAAATAAGAAGGAGGGCTCAAAGTCCTCATGGGCTCTACAGACTCAATTATCTTGATTTCTCAAAAAAGTTACATATTACACACAGATGTACAGGATCATCTCCCAAAAACAGAGGAATGACTTCTGAAGAATCAAGGTGGCAAATTTCTCACTTGAAAAAAGTAAAGGGAGCTAATCCCATATTAAAACACAAAGTATTCACCCATGCAGAGTATAGACTCATGCCAAAACCAGTTCTGCAGATTTCCCTTCTTTCTAAGGGAAAAGGAATCATCCTGTTCTGTCTCCACTGACAGGGGGAAGGAGATCAGAAAATGTCCCTCAACCAAAAAGGGTTTAAAATCCTACTTTCCTCCACATAGCTAGCATCCTCCAGACAGTTGTCTGCTCTGTTATTTCATGGTTTGGTTACTCCTGGGAATTGACACTTCAGTTGCTTAACTACTGAACAGTTACAAACACAGTTTGTACACTCTGACATTGTTTCTTACTGCTCAGTCACACCTTGTGGATACTGGGAAAGAAGGAGAAAAAGCTACCTGCCACATCACTGAACTTTCTGATCCCAAAGTGATCTGCCTAAGTGGCACCTCAATTTGGAAAACAGATCTCATACTATGCCACTACTCAAATGTTACAGGAGACACAGCTGTAGGTGGATACAACCTGTTCTGTGGGCTTCAGGTAGATACAGAGACTCAAGAGAGAAGAGACAGCCAGGCTCTCTTTGCTCAGCTTATTGGGCAAAGGAAGGGATTAAGGCCTTGTGCAATCCCCATGGGCATCAGCAAATGAGTCTACACAGACAGGTCTGCCTTTCCCTCTTCTCCTCCTCCTCCTAGTGAGACCCAGGAGGGTGGCTTTCCCCTTTGCCATTTTTCCTTTGAAAATTTCATTCATTGTCCACAACCACCACTGTACACAGCACTCGGTGTTCCCTGTCACAGTGGCCAGTGAGGGAACAGCAAACCAAACGAGTCCTGGCACAGTGGGAGGGAGGTGCTGGACAGTAGGCAAGGGCAATCTCATGTGTTGAAAAGGAAGAAAATGTGAGCACTCAGCAGAGATGAGCTCTGAAACCATAGGGTGCTGTGTCAGGATCACCTTTTAGTTCAGTGAGTGTCCCCAGCTGGCACGCAGGACAAGGAGGTAAGCCCGCAGGATTTGCCTGCAGGTGCACAGAAACAATCTGCTTCATAGCCATTAGTTATGTTGCAAAAACATTTGATTCAGCTACTGTGTTTACACACTGAGTTTAAAAACAGCAAATGCTGTGGGCTTTTCTAATAATACCGGTATTTTTTTCTATAGAAAGGAACTCTCCATTATTTTTCTATAATTAGTCCTAGCATGTGCCCAGGTCTGTCAAATGTACACGGCGCTAGCTAGCTACACCTTTAAATATAACTAATCTAAGTAGGCTGTATTTAACAAAATGTTTCACGAGGCTTTATGAAGATTACCTACTTTTTATCCTCTACTTAGCAGATTAGAGGATGATATTATAGATACACTTTCCTTTCCTTCATGCGTTTCCATGATTTTAAGTCTTTAGAATTGCAAATAGAAATCTTCTATAAATTTAAAACTCAATACCAAATACAAGCAGAATTCACTACATCTTAGTCCCAAAGCACTTTAATCTGTCATATCACAATGATTAACTAATAGGTTTGTATTTTCTTTACTACAGTCAATGAATTTATTCTCACTTATCTGTGATGGGGATGGATAAAAATTGATACCAGGCCAAGTAATCAAATGATATCCTTCTGATTTCTACCAAGCAATTTATTAAATATTAATTTAATAACTACAGATTGCTTAGATGATCCAAATGGACTTCTTTTTTTTTTTTTTTTTCTCTAGCATTAAACTAGTAATTCAACATAAGAAAGAATATAAACAATACACAAAATGCAGATTTCTTACTAAGTTCTTTCCTACTCTCCTGGAGGGAATGAAGTCTTTTTCCTTCTACGTTTCCAAGTCTGAGATTTTCTTATGAGTTTATTAGTAGGCAAAACATTTCAAATTTGGCAAAATAAGGTACTCAGAATGTTTGAGAATAGAATCAGAGTGTTTCTTCTGATATTTCCCAGGCAAAATATATACACAAATATTTTGTACTATACACTGCTGTAAGCCAGATAACTGCAGACCACCCTCTCAGTACACTCAGTGTGCATGGACTGGACCATCTGTAGACCACAAGCAGAATAAGCCACAAGTTGTTCAGCTGCATCTGCATAATTGCACAAAGCACAGTTGATCTGCCCATGCATATTAAGCATGAAGCATCCAGAAGTACCCTGGATTAGCTATGTACACACAGACCATCTGGGCTATACCCATTCAACTGGTTCAGCACTTCCCTGATGGATGTGCTCTACTGTACACCTTGTGTAATTTTAGATTTATAATTACGTTGAAAATAACTTGAACTATCAAATATCCACAGAGCATCTGAAAATTTTTATAGTCTTCAAATTTCACCTAAATAATTTTTGTAAGCAAAGGGAGATATTAGCAAATAGATGAAGAGATGGTGTCTTGTCAAACAGTCTTCCGAATCAGTTACACACTACCTTGAAGAAGTCAATTAGATGATACATAACTCTCTGAAAAAGAGACAAGCTTGAACAAGAATACCATTCCCTAACTTGATAAGCATCTAGTTTACTGTTAGCTTTTATGTTCTTCATGCCTTCATAGCAAAGAGTGACATGAGTTTTCTGGAGACTTTGGTCAGGAGGACCTTAGCATACATGTAGAATTACAGTGCTGAAAATACCTAAACTTTAGCAAGTGAATTTCTTTATATTATCCATATGCTTAAATCTAAAACTGCAACATGCCTTTGTGTTTGATCTCCTGGTACACCACTCATGAATTAAAATGTAGCTGGTACAAAATAAAGATAAATCAGTGAATGTACATGTAAATTCACAGAGTCCAGATCTCTGTGTAATAATATTTCTCACTGTTTATTGGCAGTTTCTCATTACTTTTGACTCATCAACTAGTCATTATGATTCTAGTCTTTTAACATACAGAATAAATATAAATTAGTTTCCTCAAAGTGTGGATTTGTGAGAGGAGAGGAAGGAAGGTATAGGAAACCTGCAGTTTGGTATGTATGGCCTTAGCTAATGAGAAATCTCTGTTCTCTTCTTTACGGAAGCAAGCCTGTGTCTGGCCTCTTTGTCTCTATTTCAGGGCTACTGCAGGTAGCAAAGGTAGGCAGTATATATCCAAAGCAATATATTTGGCAGAAAGGCACAAACCAGATTAGAATATTGGGACCATACAACTTTTTATGACTCTCTTAGCTCATATATAAAATGAAATGCAATGCTCAGGGACAGCTTTATAAGAGAAACATGCATATTACCAGATTGCTAATAGGATTCTCCCATATCTTTTTTTACCATCTTCTTGATGTTCCCTCTCAGCATGGATAATGCAGATCTGGGCACTAGGACTCTCTTGCATCAGATTACTTGGATTTGCCTAACTGTATTTATTTAATGCGTATTAATTTTAAATAAAGGGTAGGTACATTAACACTGCAGACATCAGAATAGGGTACACAGATATGCGCTGAGCTATAAATAAATTATCTGAACAATTGGAAGCAATCAAATAGTATATACCAGCTCAAGTGAAAAATCTATGCTTTGCAGCTGGGTATTTCCATTACTTATCCTGACACACAACAAGGTTATTGGCGCAGTGAACCAGTCACAGAAGGGGAGTGATGAAGGGAGAGAATGACTATTTAGTCTGCCACAGAGCTGCAAACAGCCAGGGGGTAGCTGTGTGGCTTAGGAAGGCAGTTTAGTGCTCAGTCTGGGCTGCCCAACAGCCAGAAAGATGAACAGACAGGGAGAGGAAATGCAGCTCATGTCTATGATATCCACACTGTTGTACAATTGCTTAGCTTACATTTCATTACATGAGTATTTATGCTAAACTCCCTCAGCAGCTCCAGGGATTTCAAAGCCACATTTTCCATCAGTCAGCAAAACTCGCACATGGCCACGGGCAACAGACCATCTGATCTCTCTTTGCAGTTCTCTGCCATCACTATGCAGGAATGAAATCAAGATTTATAGAACAGAAAGAAAGCCTGTAAGAAAACATGAACTTGGCATGTTAATGGTAAGCTTTCATCTGGGAAGGCAATCATGGCCTCTGATCCCTGCTCCTAGAGCTATTTCTCTATTACACCTAGTAAATTCATTTGGGAAAAGTCAGTCAAAAATCACTGGATATACCTTCATAGTTGAGAAGAAAAAATTTAGCAATACCTATGGGAAAAGAGGGTTTAGTTCTAGTTTTCCGTCACAATTAATGTCTTTAATTCAGGAAGAAAGTACAAGTCTCAGTTTTGAAAAATAAACCAAAGTAAAATAGGCCAGCCTTCCCCAAACACGATAACTAGCCAAGCAAAATCCCCATGCAGGTAAAACCAGAATGCTCCCTGTGAGCTGTCTATACTAGGAACTGTTGTCCACTGCAACTTTTTTCCAGTAGATTTAACACATAGATTCTCAGTCCTGTCCTTCTGTCTTGTTTAGAAGAAATCAGAAAGCCACATGATGTGGACACAGTATATTATCCATCTCTATTAGTTACATATATGTATTCGGTGTTGAAATTGCCATTCTTGTTACATTTTTAAATTTAACTAATGTGTATCTAAAACAAAATAGAGGTAATAGCCGTTGTTTGTTTCTGCTTATGGCTTTGCTAGTTTAATTCTATTAACTGCAAGCAAGTCATTTCTATTTTAGAAAACTGAAAACAACCAAAATTAGTTATGCGGCTCCATAGAAAGAAAAAGAATATTTTAATGGGACAAGTCACAATGCAGCTGCATTACTACTCCGTCTGAGCAAATACATTTAATAGCTTAGAACTACTGGACTGCTACCAAGCTGAATGAATTCCATGCTTACTCTGTTCCTGCAGTGTATCTTGTGCAGCAAATGACTGCAGTACAGAGCAGCAATCTTTCTGCTTTCTGTCAATTGATTAGAGCACTGACCCCTTCTACTGGCAATGTACATTACTAACTCAAGATTAATTTTCTTAAACATCTGTTTCCAAAACATCTGTTTCCATTTACCTCAGCAAACATAATAGCACCTTTCTTCAGTTAAAAAAAATAAACAAGGCCATGCTGGCTATGCAGTGTACATTACATAATGCTACTGATTCATTTTACATTAAGGTAAAATTGAATTTAAGACAAGATTTAAGTTCTGGTCTTGGCATATTACCACACTTGGGAAAGAAGAAATAAAAGCTGATGGAAAACAGATTGCTCCATACCCTCTAATGATGCCAAATTTGCAGAGCTAACAAGCCCAAAGACATCACCATACTCAAATTATTAGTTTTGTGGGTTGCCTAACCCCATCAATAACATTCAGGTACTTGCGCTCTCATGTGATCAGTGGAAAGGTCAGAAGCCTGAAAGACACAATGGCAAAAATACTTACTTTTTGAACAATTTTTGTTATGCTTGTTTGCAAATAGAACGAACAGAAAGCACTGATTTCACTCTTGAGGTCTCACTGAGTCAAGGAAGCAGATGCAGGAATAACAGGAACATGTTTAACACACAAGATAATGGGGAAAAAACCAATTACAAATAAGGAAACAAAGAATTTCTGGTTCGTATGCACAGTGATGGGGCTGTTATGAAGTGGTGAACCCCTCCCCCCAGACTGTAGAAACTTGCAAATACTTTTTATACTGCACAGGAAATTCAGACACATATGAAAGGTAAAACTTTTGAAACTTTATCCCCTTGGTTTGCAGTCACTGTACATTCAGGGCGTGCCCCAGCACATGGTGCAGAGAGGAGGCAGTAACAGCCCCACTGCTGTTTCAGAAGCAGGGTATCATATGCCAAGTCACCGCAGTGCAGCACCCAAAGTGAGGGATCCATCTCACAGATGGTGTTTGAAAGGAGTGAGTGCTCAAGGAATGGGAGATGCTCAAACCACAAACCAGCTCCACAGCATAGGAAGCACCATTGCCACTGCAGGACTGGTGTTGCTCCTGTGGTCATCAGCCCCTTCTGCAGCCCTCAGCCTGCCTCAGGTTCTGTGACATGCAACAAATACACGGGCTACATGTGAATCCAGCATTTTTCAAAGTCATTTGTATGCCGTATGCTAATATCGCATAACGTGTAACACAAGTCTATAAACACGCTGCCCTTGTGTTGCTGTTTACATGGGTAAGGCACTGTGTCCTTGCTCACCTCACACTTCTGACCCTGCTAAGGACCAGAACTCACCTGCAGCTCTCCCCACGTGTCCCTCTGCAGTTTTGTGATGCTGAACACACGAACGAGCAACCATTTTTACCAACAGTAAGAGGATTCCGCTAGTTCTTAGTAAGCTGCTTCAAACTTAAAAATTTCCTAATAATACGTGAGAAATGGTTCACTACCAGGAGATTAACAATTTCTCTTTACGGTAGCATAACTAGTAGCTCTTCTTGCAGATACACATTTAACTTTAAAATCTATTTTATATATCCATATAGCTCTCAAAATAAAAATAAAATAAAATGAAGTCACATCACTGCTGTAATAAAACTTCTAAAACACAGACCTGGCCAAAAATAAATAAGTAAAGGACTCCCACCTATTTCCTGATGAGGTTTGAACTGATTTTCAACAAGCTTTGAATTAAGAATGATAGTTCAATGTACTTTTGGAAAGTTCTCATTCAGTGGACACTCATGAGGCCACCATGTCTCAGTCTGGTGTCCAGATGTCTACACATGACATGGTCTTGAGACATGACAGTGCCAAGCCCTAGAGGGCCTAGCTCATTTACTCCATTGAATATTGGATACTTAGCTTGTTTTGAGATCTAAAAAGCTCCTACACAGCACTCTGTATTTTCAGTCCCCTTTCATAATGGGGAAAACATTCTTGAAAATTCCTAGAAACAATGAAATGGTCCTTGCTATTAAATGATTAACTACAAGCTGCAGCAACATCTGCAGCCTCTGCCCCACCCTTTGAGCAATGCCTTATTAGAAAGTAGTTCTGGATTTGCAAAGAAAGGCAGAGCCTAGAAATCAGTATTTCTGCAGGAGCAGTATTTTGAAAGCCACCAAGTGAAGATTGTCAGTCACACTGACTTTGATTTAAAAGCAAAAGTTTCACCTTTTATTTTTCTTCTGAGATGGTGCTGAGTTTCCAGTCATTTAATATTTTATATTCTAACCTTACAATAAATGTTCAAGATGTTAAATTGATTTTTGATTGGAATGTAAAGATATAATCCAGTCAAAAGCCAACAGCAATAAAATTATAGACTATGAAATCTGATGGTATTGGAACTTGGGGATTTTTTTTTAATTCCAGGGCTGGTCAAAAACAATTAAAGAGAAATGTGCTTCTTAAAAAATAAATAACAATATGTTGTGTGCGGTGACTTTAAATGCTTAGCAGCCCAGAACATTTGGAAATTAAAGAACTTAATACTATGAAGTGTACTGAGAAAACAGTCAAAATGTAAAATTAAGCGAATGTAGCTGGCTACTATGTGTTACTTAAAACTGAAAAACATTAATCAGAAAATTCTGAAATATTGATATATACTTAAATATAGCATAAAGGATAAAAAATTTTGCAGAAAACATTCAGTCATTCAAATTCTCAGCAACTTTTTGGTATTTCCCTGAAGATCAGATAATCTGCTAAAAAGCAAGCAACTTTTACTTTATCAAATATAGTACTGAGATATGTAGAATTGTAGTGCACTTTTAGTGATTATTTTGGAAACAAACCGTTCTCAAATCAAAGCGCAGAAATATAAAAAAAGGAAAGCGGTTTGAGATCTGTAGTTTCTATGAATATCACTCATGCACATCAAATGTATAGTTAAACTGAATTAATGAAGCTAATGAAGTAGTAAAGTACTTAATAATTTTAAAGCTATCTTGCATTCTACCTTAAATTGAAACTCATAGGCTACAAGGTCTGTATCACGTGAATCTGTTCATGTGGCTCCATCAAATAGGAGAATCAACATAGTATAGTGAAGACCACAGCAAATAATGTCAGATCTGACTAACAGCAAATTACATCTCTTTCAGCCTCGACTTTTCTGATTGAAAAAGAACAGTTTACCCATTTTATAGGACTTGTCATTGGTGATTAGAGTACTTTCAACTATTCTCATTCAAACCCACACTTTTGTCTTTTCATTGACTGAAAATACTTCTGCATTTGGGATTGAAACTACTTATTGATGTTCTAAATTGTCATTTTTAATGTATTAAAGTGTTTTGGAATGCTTTTTCTAAATAGTAATTGTTAGTTTATAATAGTGGGTACCTTATGGTATTTTGCCATCAGATGCCCATGGCGGTATCTTAAATAGTTTAAAGATAAATTATTAAATTAGTAATTGTTATCCCATACCTCTTTACTCCATAACAGCAGAGCAGTGTGAGAGCTAGTTCTAGCCCTACTAGATTTGAGAAAGCTTCAGCCACTCGACCTCCCAGAGTCAGGTATTGATTTACAATACACCCAGCTGAGAAAAATGAGGAGAGGCATTCCTCAGCACGTCATGCTTCTTGTCTGATCAATGCATCTGAAGACAGGGCACCATTTCCTACCAGACTGAGAGCTGAATTATGTTTCTGCAGGGGTTACATACACAACCTAGATGTATTCATATAAACAAGCTTACAGTGAAAAGTCGAAGGAGGAAACTCCGTTTTTTAAAACTGTTTTTCCAGGAGTGAGGGCAGACCAATGGAAATAAAAGCGCTACACAAAGATGAGACTATCCACTTATAAAAAGTAAGTATGTCAACAGTGAACACTGTCAGAGAAAAGATCAATGCAATTTGTAGGGTCATGGCTCCAAGGAATCGAAGGACATTTAAGTCTGAGGGAAACATGCTCAGTTAAGAAGCTTAAAAATGTTCATGTTACATTCATTGTGAGTCAAGGACAAATTGGAGACTTAATATCATAAGGGGAAATAACATCAAACAGATTTTAATTTGGTTTTGAGGAAAAAGTCTATGAAAAGTATAAATACAGAATAATTTTCAGGGCTTTGCAGTTTTGAGTAGGAGTTGGCTTGTTATGCCTGTTTATGTACTTTTCCATATTTATTACTCTTAAAATTCTTGGTTTTCTCCATGATTTAAAATTGCATCAGGATGTGTGTTTGCAATCTAACAGATGAAGTCTTGATCCTCTTGCAGTTGTTCTCAGAACATACCATTGATCTCATTCATGCATGTAAGTTTTACTACCTAATTGATACATTTGAGTTATATCTTAAAGAATTCTGGTTTGTGATAGGTACAAAATGTAATTTCAGTTAAAACTCTCTTTGTCTTACCTTAAAATAGAGGCACATTGACCCAGAGAAATACTTTCCTCTAGTTTTCTCTTACATACTGAAATTTTATCAGCTAACATTCATGTATGCTAAAATGAGGCAGTTTCTTTTTCTGAACATATTTTGATATTTCAATGCTGTATGACTAATGCATAAGAAAGATATATGAGTGAGAGATATTTTTATTGATAAATTAATGAAGTACTATGGCAAACATGTAAATATACATATACCATCCATCATTCAATAATTAACTATTAAGATTTTTGTAGAGTGTTTTTAAACTCATTATGATGGAGGTCTTTTGTCACTTATAATGCAAATTATTTCTCATACTATAAATTGTGGGATTATAAAATGGGTTTTATACTACAACACATAATGTCATACAACACGTAATGTCATTGAAAATAACCTCTATAAAACAGCAATTCTCAAATAGAGAAAAGTTGAGGATGGGGGGATTTGATTTAGCCTGAGGAAAGTCTTGAAAAAAACAGGTATGAAAAGATTTGCTCTCCCTTCTTATTGTTCTTGTCCAGACTTTTTTCCTCCATGAAATCTTTCCATCTTTCTGGCAAACCCATGAGGGACTTGAACTTAACACTGTCCTTAAGTAAGTGGGTCCCAGGGAGTGACATGGGTGTGCTCCCTCCCTCCCTCCTTGCCTGGTCGAGCCTTCCCAGGCAGCCAGCCTTGCTGGAAGCTGAGTGCTTTGGGAGTGTTTTGGGCTTGATAGGATCCAGGCTGAGTTTTCAGCTATGAGGTTGTGAAGTTGGGCTTTCTGTTAGCTCAGTGATGACGGAATTCTGGGGTGCACTGCAGGTTGAAAAGAGAAGGTTGTAGCAAGTCAGCAAGCAGTAAGAGGTGAATGTATCTAAAATATTCCAAAACCAAATAAGCTCAAGGTCCAAATTGTTAACCACTGTAAAAGACAGCTAAAGCCAGGTGAGAGTGCAGAGCAAGAGGCATTTTTATCAGTAAGAACACGATGATGTGATGCATAACAGATGACCAAAGCATAAGACTGTAATTAGGTACCTTACACAGCCTGCCCCTTACTTAGTGACTATGTCCCCTAAGAAAGAATCTCAGTGAAAAAGTGCAGTATTTTACAGTATCAAATCTTAAGACGCTTGTTTTGAAACAAGAGCACATAGATTTATCAGCAGCAATAAAAAATGTTAATATTCTGTTTTACTACCTATTTTTCCCAGGCTACATCTGTACTGTATTTGACAGTGTGCAATCAAAACTGCATTCTGTCACAAGCTGCTTCTGAGGCAACATGAACCTGCCCATATTTCTGGTGATACTGCCTTTTACAGGCAGTCCTTCTGAACTTGGGAGACAGCTTGCTTTTACATCTCCAAGTCTGCAGATATCTGAGCTTTTCCAGGAAAGTCTCTCTTAAGTTACTTCTGGTTTTGAGCCCTGAAGAGCAGACAGCCAAGACATGTTCACCTTGCAGGTAAATGGGATTACACACCTGTGAAGTTTATCTTTTCAGAATAGCATCAGAGCTGTTCAACCACATGGGCCCTGCTAAAAGCAGGCAGAATGGATGTCTGTAGCTATTTTAATCTCCAAGGTCCCTTCAGAAACATCCTATTTATCCTATATGTAGTCCAATTGACCCAAGTTTTAATTATTTCAGACTTCCTTCTGCTGCCATTGCTGGTGTGTCTCCAATTTCTAGCTGGAGTGATCATCCCAGCCTATGAGTGCTTAACACAGCAGCTCGGAACATGAAAGGCAACCAAGCCTAAGGGCTGCTGAGCTTCGTGGTGTCTGTGCTACTCGCAGTCATAATGAATCTGACTCTTATATTATATACATCAAATGTCCTTGTCGAAGTTTTGTAGGCAAAGTATGTTTAAATCTTACTTCCAACACCACCACCCCCCTGCCCCTTCTATCTAAGGTCCTTTTCTCATCATGCTTACAAACAAGGAAGTTTCTTTCTCCTTATCAAACAAACCCTGCCCTTACTCAGAGTTACTTTCTAACTACTTGCTTGGGCTATGTTATCCTGCTGTATAAGTCCTCAGAAAACAGATGACTGATTTCCTTTCAGAAGGTCTTTGCAACCTTTCTCCATGACCGACCTTGAATTTCATTTTTTAGACATTAACTCTGTTGTTTAAATTTTCAATTTACATCAGCACTGTACTTTTGAAGAAGCTTTCCAAACCCATTTAGGATTATATGTCTGAAAAGATCCCTCATTATGCTTCTTTTAACCTCTTCTTTTTCAACATACCTTCCAATACTCTTCAGTGGTTATGCTGCTCAGCTACCAAAATTACTCTATCATCTTAAAGGTTTGCTTTCCATCTGTGACATCTGAGCATTTTTCCTTAAACTAGATTGTATCCTGTTGGAACAGCAATTCCCTTTCTCTTCACGTTGGAATAGCACACAAAGATTGGGGTCCTGGATTCCATATCTGAATGCCCACCTGCTACAGACATAAAAAAGTTTTCATATGCCATACCAAGGCAATCCCTGATGTAGGCCACAACTTGGAAGACAGTAATTTGCAGGTAAGAATCTGGATTTTAAGAGGTGTTGAAATTCAAGAGTGTGTACTTCTGAGGAGTAATATGCAGGAATGCATTCCCAACTTGAGCCCGACAGAGCCAGAAAGCAGGTGGGTTTTAATAACAAAGTTCCTGAAACTTCCAGAAGTAGAGATACACCCCACAACACTGCAATATGGTATCTTAACTGGGATGACACGTGAATGTCTAAAAAATCCTGAAACCTATCTTGGTTTAATCCCTCAAAGCTGTTAACAATTACTGCTTCTGCATAGCCACTTCAGTTAGAAGCATTACACAGAGACACACAGACCTGCAGACCTCTAAAGGGAGGGAAAACTGCTTACTTTGTGGACTTCAGTATACTGCTAATCATAGTTTCACAACCCTCAGCCATTATTTAGCCATCCTCACAGTCTTTTCTCACATGAAAAGAGAGCAAGTGGCTTGTATTTCCTATCTGAAACTTATCTGAACAGACAGCTAAAGGCACAGGCCATCCTCTTCCAAAGTGCTAACTAATCAAGAATTCACACAGAAGTCAATATGAAATTCTCATCACTCTGCTTGGAGACATTGTATTTTTGGCCTCGGCAACAGCAAACAGAAAGGAACACATAAGCATATACCCATTGTATAAAAGTGCAGTCTTACGTCATAGTCAATCTTACTTTAATCACAAAAGAAAAAAAAAAGGCAACAGCAAACCCCAACCAATTTGTTGCATTTCAGAATTCAACAAAGCATATAACCCTGAGAAATAAATGTCACTGCTGAGACACCAGGGAAATATTATTTGCAAGGAGGTCCAAGAAAAAGAGAATTTTGAATAAAACACTGTTAGTATTATTAGAGAGTTAAATAGAACTTAATGTCCTGAAAACAAATGCGTTTTGGAACAAAGAAATAGCTTTTAAAAATAAAATTTAATGCTTACTACTTCCCTGCATTTTTAATAATTAATTGATTCATATTTCCCCACCTTTTTTCCCCTCCCAAAACTCAGTGTTAGATATCATCTCGGAATTAGGCATGCAGACATAAGAGAGGGGGTACTGTATCAGCTACTTTGCTTTCTCTTTTTAGCATGTCTTACAATTTATCATTCTCTCTCTTTGGCAGTAAGCATTTTTGTTTCTCCCAGTGCAGACACTAAATACTATTTAGTGCTGGTTCAGGAATACTCTGAACTTAAACTTCACAGATGTATAGAAACCTGTCTTGAGGGGAAAGCAGAGAGCAAGTCTGCGGTCAATGGCCACAAGGGACAGGCTCCCAGCCAGCCTGTGCAGCAGCTGGACAGCACATAACCTACAGCAAAACTACCAGATGCACTGTCAGAAAGATATGAGAATTTCTTTTACCAGGCTGCAGCCCTAGAGTTCCCACAAACTCTAAGAATTTTGGGACTGGCATTACATCTAACATTTATCAATTTTTAAAGCACTCAGCACAGAACGTATACGCCCTTCTAAGCTGCTGCTCATTTCAAACTCATTGTAGTGGTGCCCTCAGCAGATGTGGCTGATAGCACAGCAAAGGAGACAAGGGGTCCTTCTAGGTCGGGCTAAAGTTTATGGGTGAAACAAGTGGCAGCACCGCTGCTCCCAGTGTGGCAAGAAAATAGTTTCAAAAGCTTGCAAAATAAAAACTTGAAAATCAAAATATTGTTTGAATAAAAGTAATCTTCAATTGAAATTCTACTAAAAGGTATTCAGAGTAGTTNTTGTCTTTTGGTGCTTAGTTGTTCCTTTCCAGAGATGAACAGGCTGGTGACACCCTTCACCCTGAACTCTTAGGATGTGCTTTTGTAGTACAGACTCACAGACTGGCTGAGGTGGGAAGGCACCTCTGGAGATTGACTGTTGGATTAGAATAAAGAAATTTTGCTAAATTTTCCCACAGGTATT
>VXBX01005472.1:834787-895271 GCA_013400415.1 Scytalopus superciliaris
ATAAAATATATATATATATATATATATATATATATATTTAATTACAGTGTCTGAGGTACATTTTGTTTATCAAAACATTAAGAAACCTCCCTTGATTCTCTACAGTATCTCTTTCTAGTATTCTAGGGATGAATTCCATGAATTAAAATGGGTGTGGAAAAGAGCTAATGGAGTAATTCATCTATTATATAAGGAATGAGCCAACCAAGATCCTCCACGGACAGGCAGGTGAACATGATAATCCAGGGGACATTTTCTCTTCCTAAACTTGTGAACCAATTGTACTGCAGTCACAGAAGTGCTACACAGGCAGTTAAGGATGAGAAAACATCATAATGGAGAGCCAGAACCTGGAAAAATGAGACAGACTGTAGCAAAACAGAACAGAAGACTGCATGAAACCAGTTTCAAGGAAAAGCAAGGAAAATCTCTGAATAAAAAGAATAGTAATGTTTTGTGCAGGGAAAGAGCACATCTGCCAACTTCTACACAGGTATCTTCAGAACAGATAAAGCCCATTTCTACAGCAATAGATTTTTGTCATATTTGGAATGTTTCTGATGCAAACAAAAGTTGGGTGTTCTGGACAGTGAAAGATCTGCATTTGTGAGCCCAAATTTACCTGGAAAGCTTGACAATTACACTATCCAGTCTTACAATTAGATGTTACATGAGGTAAACTAAAACACAGATCTTTGTAACCTTTCTTTTTCAATTTAGTACTAACTTAGCATGTGAATGTCATCACAATATATNCTCATGGCTCCAGTTTCACTGGTCACAGTGGTATCACCAGGTGCTCAAATTCAGCACCACCAGTGTACATTGTCAGGAAAATTGATATCTCTGGTTATCTTAACAAGTTCCTTTGGTGGCTTCTTGAGCCAGACTGTCATCTGGTATGGTGTTTGAGAGAGATTTCATCAACACAACAGCAACTTCTTTCCAACTGTTAAAGAGCTATATCAAATAAATTCTTACATTTTTAATGTTTTAAAAGTATACATTGCACCACAAGAAAGTAAAAAAGGTATAGATTTCTTAAACATAGCTGCTCTGATTCTAAGATAGGTGGAAAGTTAGTAAATAAAACATGTCTCCCCCTCTCCTCCCCAAAATCCAACTTGCCTTTTTTACTGTCTCTAAACAAATAGAATACTGGTAATAGCTAGTCAAATAATTTTCAAAACCAATCAAGTCTAGGATACTCATTTCATTTAGTTTGGAAATTTTTGAGCACTTCTTCCTGCAAGTGTGGCAACAATTCCCTTCCTGAGTGCCCAAGGATAAATCATCTTAATGGGCAAGGACTGAAGGAACCATCCAAGAGGCCCAAAGGCACAGCAGGGACACGGTTGCCAGGCAAACTTTCCATTGCAGCTGTGAGCTTGCAATCTTGCAGATTTCAGATTCTGCAGACCTGGTAACTTTGCACTAATGGAGATCTGTGGTTCACTTGCCCTCATATAAATTTTGACCAGTCCTACCACTGGCTCTACCTCAGGAATACTGTGTCAATGTTTAAGAGCACTAGTAAAGAACATCCTGGTAGGTTTTTGCCTCAAGAGCCTTGGTGATCACCAAGCATTGTGAGATTCTGGTTTTCTCCAGCATGTGAAAGGATTCCTCTGGGAGTCCTTCTGTGGTGATCCTCTGCAGCACAGTTCCCTTTCTGAAAGGAACCTATAATGAACCGCAACTGAATAAAAAAGCAAATGTAGTCCTTTTTGTCACTATCCTGTTTCAGCACTTTTGCTGCAAACACAGTTGTGTACAACCTAGAGAAACCTTTCACTTCAGAAGCTGAGATGTTCAGCCATGGCAGTAAAGCACATAAGCAACAAAGCAGAATAGTATGTTCTACTTACACAATTATTAAAGTGTTAAGAACTATATATATATATATANTCACAGAAGTGCTACACAGGCAGTTAAGGATGAGAAAACATCATAATGGAGAGCCAGAACCTGGAAAAATGAGACAGACTGTAGCAAAACAGAACAGAAGACTGCATGAAACCAGTTTCAAGGAAAAGCAAGGAAAATCTCTGAATAAAAAGAATAGTAATGTTTTGTGCAGGGAAAGAGCACATCTGCCAACTTCTACACAGGTATCTTCAGAACAGATAAAGCCCATTTCTACAGCAATAGATTTTTGTCATATTTGGAATGTTTCTGATGCAAACAAAAGTTGGGTGTTCTGGACAGTGAAAGATCTGCATTTGTGAGCCCAAATTTACCTGGAAAGCTTGACAATTACACTATCCAGTCTTACAATTAGATGTTACATGAGGTAAACTAAAACACAGATCTTTGTAACCTTTCTTTTTCAATTTAGTACTAACTTAGCATGTGAATGTCATCACAATATATTTCTCAACTGCTCAAAATAGGCAGATAAAATCTGAGATATAAATATCTTCTAGGAAAAAAAATAGTCTACTGTATACTCCTATAGTTTTTTTACATTACAGATTAAAAAAACTGGTCTCACCATTTTTTATGCTAAAAAAGTTCTTCCAAAATAACCTATTTCACATATTTTCATATTGTTCCATGCTCCTCAGTTTTAGTGTCATTTTTATGACTATGAAGAGAACAAAGTAACTCCCTTGCAGTACAGAAAACTCTAGCACTGTGAGGAAAAGTGAAGTGTGTCAGAAACTCAAGCTGCATACTGTGACTTGAGGAAATACATAGAATATTGTAAGCAAGTTACTGATGTCCATGGATTGGACATCAGTAAACCACAGAAAAATACCAGGAGGAGGCACTGACCATTAATTGTCAATATTCTGCATTGTAGTGGGTTCAAAACACACCTTACAGCTCAGATTCAGTTTCTCAGACCCCAAGTGATATACCAGAATATAGGATATAGAAATACACATAGGAAACACCATTTTCTAACACTTTGTATCCTACTGTAGCACCTGCAGCTTAGTCTGCAGAGAAGGACTTGCCCTGCTATGAACCATGATGCAAAAAATAAAACTAACACTTCCAGAAAATCACTATACGTTTAAAGACAGCAAGTCTTTTTTTTTCCCTTCTAATTGAATAGATAGGTTATTAATACTCCTTGAGCCTGTAAGAAAATACCTCAAGCACCCACACTTGAAATGGGATGGAACACAGTGTACTCATATATAATAGCATAACTATTTTAGAACACTTCATGCAGCAAGAAACAAAGAATGTGAAGTACATCATTACAATAATGCATGGTACCTAGCAGTTTTGTTCTGAGTTCATATATGAATCTATTATTTGTTTGAAAGACATATTTCTGTATTTTGAAGCATGAAATGGTATCTATAAAATATTATACAATGTAATATACTGCATTGCAACAGAGGTGTTATTAAGATACCAAAAATGAGTTACATTTTCTTGAACCTAACTTTCACAATGTAATGAATGAAGGCACCAGCCTGGTGTTTCTACTAAATCACAGCATAGATATGTGACTGTCATTTGAAAAAAAATTAGTAACTGGTAAGGTAAGGCCATGATGAAGAGACAAGTGACTTCTTGGCAGTTCTTTTCCAGAGAAAGAAAGGTTTTAAACATTATAAGAAAATGATAAAACAATTCACCCCATTTCAGAACAAGTGTTGAAATTAAGTTCTATCAGTTATTTCTAGAACAATGTGAAGAAAACCTAGTATCTTGTGGGGAGGAAAAATCACATTTAAGAGGTTTTCATTCTTCCCATCAAAATTAGTTTTAATCTGATATTAGTACATAAACATATTAATATCCAATCTTATTTTGACTTAAGGAAGAGACCTTGATAGTCTTAAAGTGAGCAGTAACCTATTAGACATGAAAATTCTGTAAATACCATATTGTAAATAGCCACTAATTTTGCATTTTTAATTTTCTGTTTTGACACTCATTAACAATTCAATACAAACACCATTATTTTTAAGTTAATATTAAAGTAAATGAAATGGCAGTAAGTTGTTAAATACAATGCTGACCAAAGTTTCTCTCTCTTTTTTTTTTTTTTTTACTGTAAGTTCCCCTGTATTTTTGAATTCATTAATGCATCTTAAATTTGTATTGTTTTCACAAATTGCTGACTCCCATGAAGGAGAGTCACAGTACCACAGGACAAAAAAGTTGCTGTCCAAGGTACTGCACATAAAGACAAGTGTTCCAGTTAATCTCTCAAATGCGTTAAAAATATGTTCAGATTTATTAGACAGTAATTGTCCTTAGCAAGGAAGCCAGCCTGGTTGAAATTGCCTACATGATACTGCAGTATCAGTGCTTTGCTGTTACTTTCCAGGGCCTCTTCTGCTGCATTCCAGTATAATCAGACATTCAAGCACCTGACAATACCCAGTATGTATAATTCCTTTAAGGACAAACCTGTTCTGTGCTTTGTTACAGACTGGTCTTCAGCAGGGTTTAAATCCAAAAAACGTGTTTGAATTCTGCATGGTGCAAGAAAAAAGCTACCCTCTAATATAAATCCAGCTCACATGTACTGTTCTGGCATTCTGCAGAGCAGTCACTAAATGTAATTTTATCTGCAGTATTCACCTTACGTATCTCAGAGGCACATTCATGCAGTAAATAGCAAATAGCATCCTGAGTTTAATTGCTGCTTCAGAATGGAACCATAGAGTAGAAGAAAATTAAATACCTTTTTGCTTATTTTTCTTAGTTTAATAGAAGAAGCATATTTGTAATGTGCAAGGCTAAAACAATGCAACAGCCAAGAACTGCAGTAAACGTCTCAGAGCTAATAGCGATATCCAATAATGCTTTCCCACACCATTTTCAAGCAAATGGATTTAATTCACTGCTTAATCAGTCAAATTAATACTAATCCCCATATGGTTAGAAAGGGTGTTTGTTAAAGAAACCCAAATTATGATTCATTTATTTGCAAAGTGTCTTAAAGCTGAGATGCCTAGAAGAACTAATACTCTGTTAATTCAATCATGCTGACAGAGCTGGTTTCACCTAGCAAATTATCTCTGCAATTCACAGCATGGCTGACAGCTATCTGCATAGAAAAACAGCACAGTAACCATTTAAATCATGCCAAAACACTCACCCAAGAAGACGTAGCAAAGATGAGGATCCAGCTTCCAGACCCCATGAAGCTGAGGGAGCAATCCACTAGCTTGCTCAGGCCAGCAGTGTCTCTCCTACACTTGACCTAGACTGCCTTACATAATGAGGAATCAGTGCTGTATCCTGTGTGGAGGAGCAAGCTGAATGTCATCACTGGCAGAAGTAGGGAGAACTGGCAGCAGGCAGGCTGGTAGTTAGCATGGAGATCACGAAGTCTGCTTTCCCTGACTGTTCTGGGAGAAAACACAAGAACAGCTCAGAAATGCTGGTGTCATTCCTCCCCTGGAACGAACGCCCGGAAGGCGCGAGGGTGTTACAAATGTGAGGCGGACAGCGAGCGCTAGAGCCGCAGCTGTACCTGCTCCAGGCAGCGGAGCTCCTGCCACACGGGGTCCGCAGGACTGCACAGCCCCGGCTCACCGGAGAGCAACAGCGGAGCCGGCAACGAGGCACTCGCTGCTTCTGCAAACCTTTGTCTGACTTTCTGCGGTGAGTAGAAGAAAAGCAGTGGTATGAGATAAAGCCTGGGGTTCATTTCCAAAGGGAAGTGCTATTCCCTCAAATAAATTTTACCGCATGGAGGTTAGTTTGTGAAAAAGAACCATTCTTTACCTGTTTTACCTGGTGTTACAGAGGTTAAAGTATTGTATTACAGAAAGTTTGTATTACAGAGATTTGATTTTTCAAGAAAATGATGGGTAAGAGACATTCCTGGTTTCCTGGTTGTGAAGATGTTTAGAGTAATTCCTGGAATTTATTTGCTGGGGGGGGTGGGGGTGGGTTGTTTGTTTGTTTGTTTTGAGAGAAGCTGTGGTATAGTTTCTTAGTTTATTATTGTTTGGGTCATATCAGCACTTCTGTGGAGGGCACAACAGGAGAAACAAGTATGTAGGTTTAGCCAGCTGTTAGAATCCTACACAAATAGCACTTCATATTAATTAAAATTACTGCATATAACTTGTATTCTGTATTTTATTTAATTTGAATACTTCAAGAGTAAAGAGCTTTAAATATTGGTAATGCATATGCAAATTATTCTTGACAGAATACTTTGATTGATACAGTTTTCTCTTTACAAAAGAAGGCAAAGATTTCACTAAGATGGACCACCTAAGTTTTCTAGTTATATTTGAGACAGCTTGATGAGGCATAATCAAGAGAAAATGCAACTGGACACAAAATCCATGGCAACATTAAAAGACAGGTCACAGAAAGTTTTAGCCTCAATGTGGATCATTGATTGGGTTTTATAGGAGTCAGGTTAGGTGCAGTGACCATTATTCTTAGTTATGTCCTTAGCAGAGTAACCATGACTTGAGCTCTGATTTGAAATGGGAAAATTAAGGTGACCATGAAAGGGATAAAAATAATAACTTTTCTAACATATTTGTTCAGTTAAAAAAATGGTTTATTGCCACAGTTTTTTGAAATATATATTTTCCTTGTCCCTTGTTGAATGCTTTTCTTTTTGCTTTCTTGAAAATGGAAAAAAAAAAAGGAGAAAAAGAGAGAAAAATATCAGAACCACTAGATATAAAAGGCAGATCACTAATAAGACCTACAGCTAGCATATCCTGAGTTAAATATAATGTGGAAACAAAAACAATGCAAAAAATATAATTTGAGTATGATTTTTTAAAAACAATTATTGCTGTGTTTGAAATCAGGAACTTTTCCCCCCAGTCTTCACTATTTATTTATACCACTTCAGAAAATCACATTAAAAATACCTCCATCCATTTATTGTTTCACATATTGGTGTGGACTGTTAGTGAAGAATCCCTATTAAAACTAATCTGTATGTACCAACCTTACTTTTGGTGTTTCAAGTGTTAAAGGAAAGTGCCTGCTTTAGAAAAAAATCTTTTTACATACTTGACGTGAGTTAATCAAGAGTTGAAAATACTGTGACCTGTATTAGGCTATGAAAGCATACAATGAAAGTTTAATTAAGGTGCAAAAACTTCGCAATGCTGTTTATCGTGGCACTCCAAACAGCAAAGCAGGCAAAATACTCACCCAAAGCAAGCTCAGATGCCTGCACAGCCATGGCACTGTTAATACCCCACCAGGACAATCTGCCTGCAGGTAACCAAAAGCTGACTGCATCAGGTAGAAAAACAAAGTCCATCAGTAAACTATAGGTAAACCAACCCAACACACAGAGGCTGAGTAGGAAACACCACCTAAATGAACAGAATAGCAAACTCCACTGCCAGCCTTGCAAAGGCAACATACATTTTGTGTAGTGTTACAGTTTGAGCAAACTTGTCTAAGTTTTATACAGCTGATTCCATCTTTGAGCAAAATGATGAACTAGATATTCCTTGAAAGCTTTTCCAGTCTTCTTTTCTATGATATAAACTGTCTACCCAACTGCAGAACAATGACTGCCTCATCATAGTCTGTTGTCATGAGGATACGCAAATAGAATGTCATAATTTGCAAATGTTAAGTTGTTGTCATTCAAAGGACACCTGAGAGCCACAGCTTGTGTCTGGGGTACAGAAACTGTTTACTTCTCTCAGGTACTAACCAACTTGCTCTTCCACTGAGCCACAGAACTCCTCTGTTTACAATAATTCTTATAAGCATTTTACCTGTACATGAACTTTGTCTGCTCTGTTGGCAACTCAAGACTATTTTAATACAAATTGATACAGAAATTGCTGACATGTAGGACTCTCAGCGAAGGACCATTTCTGGGCCAGGTACACTGGTAATGTGAGTATTAATGTCTACTGCTTGACAGTGGTAAGAAAATAAGTCAAGTTTATATCACACTCAACTAGCAAATTAATTATTCTGATGCCATAGCACATATAAAGATTTCTGTCAATGTAAATAAAGTAAATGCAATTTGAAAAAAATTCTTTTTAAGTTTTTTTTTTTTTTTTTTGCAAATTACTGTAGAACAAAGCAGTTGAATGGAAAAGAAGAATGGACTAGACAACCCCTCACATGAGGATGGAGATGAAAATATACATATTTGAGAGTTTAATGAGTTCTTTTCCTACACATGTGTTATGAAGATAATGCTAGTTATTTTTATATGGAAGACTCTAAGCCTGTGAAAAAAGTTTTGTAATTTTTTTATGGAAAATCTGGCAGTAGAAGTTCACAATGCTTATCACTAAATTATCCTTACTGGCTGAGTTTATTTCCACAAGGTCCTTCCTATTCCATGCTGAAATGAAGGAAGCAGTATTTCATAGGCATTACTCTTGCCAGCAACCTTCAGTAAACAGGACAATCTTTTTTAGACACCTTGCTCTTAAGATGCCTTGCACATAAATAAATCATTATTTGAGGTTTGATCATACAAAGATAGATTCCATTTGGGATCTGCTGAAACATTAAATGCTCTGGTATCACTGACTGGAGAGACAACTACAATATCTTGAGGAGCAGGTTTTTGGGTTTTTTCCATCCTCCTCTGACCTTTATTTCTTTTCTCAAAATAATTTATCCCTTGTGTTCCTGAACAACCTGCACAAGTGATTCATGCTGAAATGTGTAAACAGTTGCTCAAAGCCTTCAAAAAATAAACTCATGTTCAGACCTGATAACACACACTGCTATAAATGGGAGACAAGGGGAATTCCATACAGGACTCCTTTACTCCCTGAGAAGACTTTGGCCATATCTATGCATGTGCTACTTCTGTAAGTAAAACCAATAATACCACATACCTCCTTTTGGAAACAAGTAGCAAAAGCTTTTGTTTTCTTTCTTGAAGTATTATCTAACAGCTCAAGGCCTCAGTTTACTCTGCATGTATTTTTTATTATTTGACCCAACCATATCCATATCACAGTGAAGATCACTGGAGGACTAGTCAAAGGAATATTTTTCTCCTTTAGTTGACTAAACTTCCTGGCATCCAACTGATGCCAATATTCAAATAGGCAGAAGTACATCTCTAAATATTCTTTTAATCTTAAATGATACCTTACCAAACTTGCAACTGAATTAAAGAGCATTCTAAAAGTAGTGACATTTCCAAGTGCCTGAAACTGTACAGTTTAGATGTTAAGATGTGTCAGTGTTTTCAAGTTTCCTTCCTCAGTACTTTACAATATTTAGTATTCTACATATTTACAAGAACATCCCTGATTTTCCTCCCAGCAAGAACTTCTTCCAGCACTGAGAGGTGAACACTGAATTCTCAAATTCAGTGGATACTCCTCAGATAGGTATCACCAATATTGTAATTTTGTATTTACACGCAGTTACTGAAATATAACACAATATACATTATCCTAGAAAATAACTGAAAAATTATAAGCTAATTAAGCCCCAAAACTTTCTACAATTAAACTACAAACATTGAACAGGTCAAGG
Source organism: Scytalopus superciliaris (assembly GCA_013400415.1). Taxonomy (NCBI): domain Eukaryota; kingdom Metazoa; phylum Chordata; class Aves; order Passeriformes; family Rhinocryptidae; genus Scytalopus; species Scytalopus superciliaris. The sequence continues at coordinate 844,226 of VXBX01005472.1, forward strand.
ACACGTTAATCTTAATAGTCATGGATTGGTCTTTCGCTTCTCTTTGACGTCTTTTTCTCTACGGTAAACCTAGCTATGATAGTCTTTATAGTTCCTTTCCCAGATTTGTTGTAAGATTTATAGGGTTGCCTGCTATATCTCTAGGAGTGCCTATGAACTGATTTCCCAAGCCACTATTTTTATACTTATCTCATTAAAAAAAAAAAAAATCAGCTGTTTTGCATACTAATACTAAAAGAGAATGGCAAAAATAGAAGGAAAGGAAAAAAGTTAAAATGAAAAAGCAGTTAATTAACCATTCAATAAATATGCCTATTTATTTTGAGCAAATGAATGATCTTTATCAGCTGAAAATAATTAGTACTGGCAGGCTTTTCTGTTGAATTTTCATCTGTCAATGATTCCAGAATGTTGAATTTAGGTTTTAATTATTTTTAGCATCTCCCTAAACTAGCTCTTATGAGCTGAAGAGCAAGAAACAGACCACACTGAATTTGGGAGATGAAGTTAAGCTGTAAGTCACCCACCAGAACATTTCTAGAAATTGTAGTGTTAGTACCTTGAACTCCAAGCCTTGAGTTATTGATGCCTAAGAACAGTATCAGGCAAAACTGATTTATGGTTCAGCATAACGAATGTACCATTAGCACTAAAAGCAATAAGGTGCCATTTTTTTCCCTTTTCTTCTCCCAACCCCCTCCTAAATAGCCCACAGCATGCATCATTTGTGATATTGATCTAACACAGATGCAGAACTGGCTAACACAAAATCTTGAAAGACCTACTGCAATGAACAAGTTCACAATACTGGTCATGCCCTCTAGTAACACATGAAGATACAATCAGTACTGACTTTTAGCTAAAAGGCATGAATTCATCATTTCAATTTCATTCTTATTTTTGTCTTTCTTTAGTTGACATGGACTTAGACCAATCAAACTATATTTAGCCTTCATTAGGTTTTAATCTCTTTTCAAGTCTTTGAAATGTCTGTATTTCTGGGGAGAAAAAAAGAATTCAGATTGAGTTCTCGTGGCAGGGCTCTTCATCTTGGAGTGTGGTCAAGTAACTCCACAGGACAATGCCCTGTTTGCGAATCTATTAGTGGTGGGCTGAGAGGGGATGTCTTGTGCTGCTTTTGGCATTGAATTATGCTCAAACCAGTCTGACACATGGACCTGAAATCAGCATCCTAGCAGTGAGGCAAAAATGTGGGAGATGAGCTGCTAAGCTGACCTGGAGATATGTGACTGACAGTCATATCACTTTATACAATAGAAGCCCAGTCCCCTTTCGTTCAATCAGAGTCTTCTAACATACCCATTCTTGGAGTGTGTGGAGTTTCTCCCCTGGAGCCAGGATGCCTCTTCAAGGATACTGCTGGAGGCTGAGTGGAAGAGATCTGCCACAAGTGTTGGTATGGTAAGTTACATCCATCTCTAATTGATGGTTGGGGCTTTTTTTCTAGCTTTGACCTAATCGCTTTATTACAGTGTACTATACTATTCACTACTAGTAGATGTATCCTTTCTGGTGTGTAGTAAATAATTCTGACTAAAATCTTTTGTCTGATCATTTGTCATATTAAATAATTCATTTTATAAAAATATAGCTGGTTTGCCATCTTTAATCCAGCAGGACAAAGTTGTACATAAACCATTGACAAAGTCTGGGGCTAAGGCTGGATCCAGCCACACTTAGGCTCCTGTCTAAGAGAAGGAGCTTAAGAAAGCACCTTATGTCTCAATGGGAAGGCTTCTCTGCTAAACTTTATCTAAAGCCCCCACTCTCACCCATGACAATTATTTACAGAAAAGTGATACTTCTTATATTTTGTTTTACCAGAAATTTTAGAAATATACTTAACAATTGCAGGGTAACAAAAGGCTGGGTAACCTGTTAAATGTTTTCAACACATCTCTTTAGTTCCCACTGAAGTGTTCCAGCTCCTATATTCTGTTCCTCTTATTTCCATCACTTGGATGCCTCCAGGAAATAATACAGACTCCCTTTTGGTCTCTTGCTTTTCTTCCCCAGAGGTTCCTAGTCACTTGGGCATAGTTTACGATACAAGAGCTCACAATTACCTAAAAAAGAACCCTGTGTGTCTGGCAACTTTTCAGGTCTCTAGCATTTGTAGCCGTATTCCACAAAGGACTTACTGAGCAGTAATCAAAGCTCTTCAGCTTATGTATTCCACATCCAAATTTTGAACTTGCACACTACAAGCACTCAAAAGCAAAACACCCTTCAGCCTTCACACTATGCAGAGTTAAATATGGATGGTGCATGGACATCTAGATCAGGGCATGCTTCTGTCTTCATTTCTTCTCACCAACTCAAAGATAAGATTGAGACAAAAGATAAGGATGAGACAAGACTTTAAGCTTCATTCAGTGCTGGAAGACACAGGGCTCTAACTCACTGGATGTCCCAGTCTTTGTGAGCTGAGGGTAGTCCCTTGCAGCACAGGAGGATTCAGGGGCTGTCAGCTAAATTCTGCAGCTCCCAGCTCCTGAGGTTCTTCAGTCCTTTGCTGACTGATAACCAATGTATTATTTATTTACATATCAAGATATATACTTGCCAACATTCTTTATATACACATTTCACACTTTAAGTGCTTCTGTGTCTAATGTTGAGCTTAGAAGTACTGCATAAAAGCCTTAAAGAAGATACGAATAGTATATCATCTAAAGAAATTCTGGTAACTTCTAGAATGCCTTGTTTTAAAAACAGCTATTTCACCTGTCAGAATAAGTATTATTTTGGCCACTATTAATTGATCTTTCATTTAAGTAAACTCTCAACTAAAACCAATTAACACAATAACTGCATAATCAGCAATAGTATTTTTTGAAGCTTACAGGACAAAGAGACTTGAAAGTCTGCATTATATTTGCTTATCTTGCTTATCTTTTTGACATAGCTGTCTCTTTTTCCTTCCCTTATGTGAGAAAGCAAACTGAATGTCCTTGTAAGCCACTGTGGCTTGCTTTCAGGCAGAGTAAAACAAAAAAAAAACCAAACAAAACCAACCATAAATGGACCAAAGCAGTACATAAAATGCCTTGTCATTAAATGATATTAGCTCTTTATGCTAATCTCTTTAAAACTGATTTCACAGTGTAAAACAATGAGATCTCAGAGAAATCTATTGCAGAAGATCCTCCTTTCTCAATCATTCCTAGGGGGTCATTCTTCAAGATTCAGTTATATATACTCAAATCACTAGGTTCTTAGAGGTCAATAAGGGAAAATACCTCTTTTTTCCTATTTTTTCCAGGTCACCTCAGGCGATTTCCACAAATTCTACAGTTTATGACATTTTAATAAAACACAATTCTTTCTTTTATGTGTACTTATTTAACAGTTTTTAAGTTTTATTGGAAGCTGTGGCAATGTGACCTTGGGAAAGACATTTTTCAATTACTTTCAGTGCAGTATTGGGATGTTCTGTCAGAGACCATCTTCTTTCAAGGACCAGTATCTCAACTTATGTCAGCTTTGAATCATTGCCTGGCAAAATGCAGATTTTGGTCTCCTTGTGTCTAAAGGGGGACTTGCAAAGGAAATCAAGCAATGCAGATCTCTCTGTTCTTTTGCTTAAGAACAACTGGCTGAAGCCACCTGAAAGCTCCAGGTTTAAACAGTGTCATTTGGGAAAGAGATTGAGCTCTCTCACACCAGACTTTTCAGAACTTCTGTGCTACTCAAATAGAATCATAGAATCATTAAGGCTGGAAAAACCCTCTAAGATCATCACATCCAACCATTAACCTGAGCACCACTGTGTTCACCACTAAACCATGTCCCCAAGTGCCATTAGAATAGAAATTAGAACAGGAACATTAAGAGGACTTTGTGCCTATAACAGCTCTGCGGTCTCAAACCTTCTTCCAGGATTTCTATTTTGATTCACCAGCTTCTTGGAAACAATGGGTTTTCCACTGAACTTTCATTACTCCCTCCTTTAAGACTAAGAGAACAGGATTGAGTAATTTTTTATCTTCCCCTTTTTAACATAGCACTTGTGTTAGGATGCTAACCATATAATTGCTGCTCCCCTAATATTAAGCCTCAGTAGGGTTACCCTGACATTGGCTGTAGGGCTATATTGATACTTTTTCCCTACAACCTCAGCTCCTCTTTTTGTTAATCTGAGTGTGCTGGAATAGCCATGTCAGTCTTGAGTTGGAGCAGTATGTTGCAGTCTGCCATCACTGAGAGCTGATCTTAAGCATTTTCAACAGCAATATAGAAAGGAATGCTAATCCATGATGAGTTTACTCAATGGCAGCCACATTCAGATAAAGAAGTGATTTCAAGAAAAAAATGTTGGAAAATATAAGCAACATTGCTTCATAGAACTTCAGGCCCCAGGGACTAGAATGCTTAGTCTGAGCTTCATTCCCATGGATTTAGCTCAGTTAGTCCTCTAATGTAACCATAATTTATTTATTTTGACTGGAATCAGAAAGAAATTAAATAATTGGGTGACAAAGGTCACAGAATGAAGAGAAAGAATTGCAGCAAATGCCTCTATGGGCAAGTGACTGCTAGGTGAAATGGATCCAGGTATCCTGTGCTGCAGAAGAAAGGAAGGGAAAAGCCCTTGTAAACCTTTCTCTGCCAATCTCAAAGGTATTCCCTGGCTCAAAACCCACTTTCAAATTGACATGAGAATGATACAGCTGGCTCATTCCCACTGGTCCTTCAGACTACAGGTATATTCCAAAAACTATCTAATCTCCAGTGCTAATTTATACTTTCTAAAAGCAATTCAGAGAAAAAAAGAGTAAACAGAATATAGGTAACTATGCATCTCGGAGAAGTTGTTTCATGACCTCTAAAGGACATAATTTGATTATAATAATAATCTTAAAGCAGAACTGTTCCTATTAGTCATAAGAAAAACCTCTCTCAAGATGAAGGGAAAGGAGGAATTGCTAAGTTAACGAATTGCACGATGGAAGCGAACAATTTAAATTTGATGTGCTCTGAATCTGAATTTAAGGCCCAAACCAGTTTTATGTCCACTGCCTTTTGTATTAACTGTTCCAACACTTATTTACAACAAGCTTCATTTTGCAAGGTGAACTCATCTGCTATCAACTCATACTTGTTAGGAAATATTATTTCATTTTCAGACAAGCTGGGAAATCCCAGTGTAATATCTTCTCCAGCAGTCATGTGTGGTCTTAATTTTCTTTTCAGCAAGTTCATAAGCTGAGCTGTTTAAGCTTGGTTTAAATTTCATTGCCAGTCCCTCAAAGCACTTTTGTGGCTCTCCCACAGTCAGTTAGTGGACCTGCAAACTCCTTCTTGAACAAACAGCAGAATATCCTAAGGAAACTTCATCAGTGCAACATGTTCCAACTCGTACCACACTCATGTCTGTGCTTCTACTTGCTGCTCTCCATTCCAGTCACCACAGCATCACATTGGCCTTCTCTCCCAGACCACTCACTCTGATGTGGTTTTGGCTTTTAAAGCTTTCATTCTTTCTTCATTTGAAAGTGAACCTTCTTATCCCACATCCTGAAGTCCCAATTGTTGTACCTTGCATTTGACTATGTTCAAACATAGTGTTTTCAACTTGAATATTTAAACCAGACTACCCAGAATGCCCTGAAATAATAACCTTCTTAATCCTGTTCTTTCTCCACGTCATCTGCAAACTGTACTATCAAAAACATTACAGGATTGTTTGCATAATTGACAAAGATACTAATTACAACAAATAAAGAACCTACTCATAGGGGGTTTTTTCCCTAGAAATAACACCACTCAGAGACATCTCCTCATCAACAATATTTCAAAAATCTATCAGCTCAGCTTGGAGCCCACCTAATATGTTCTCTTACATCCAAACAAATGCATTTGTTTAACAGATGCATGAGACTTAGTGCCTTAAAATACTCCAAACTGAACTAGGCTTCTACACTTGCCTTTTTAAATAGATCTATGATCTTTTCAAAAAAGAGAGTCATTTGGCAAGATTTATCTTTGTTCTGATTACCATAATTAGCACTTTAGTCTCTAATTTTTTGTTGCTCATATCCAAAAATCCTCACTATTTTACTTGGAACTGGCATTCATGTAAACTAATCAATAGTTCTTCAAAATGTCATTTCTAGTGTTTATAAATTTGGGCTAGGATTGGCAGTCCTCCAGCGTTCTTAATGTCACATTTTCAGAAATTTGCTGTTAGTTGTGCTAACAATAAGGGAATATTACTATTGTTCATCAAATCTGAATTAATTTAACCTCATTTATTTCAACTTTTGATATACAGTAATAAAATGGAGTCCATGCCTGATATGTCAAGAGACAGCACTCAGAATATTAAAAATAATGTATTGTTCCTCTCCTTTTCTTCTTGCTTGTCCTAAAATGTGTTGCTTAATCTTTCTTTCTTCTGTTATTCCAGTAAAATGCAATTTACCATTAACAGTCACAAGGATTACTGTTAGGGCCATGAATAATGAGTGTGTATTCACACTTTTACCTGTGGACCATACTGAAAATTCTCACAAAATACTTTGAGGCTCTCATACCCTTTTTCACTCTGATTTGAGCATATACCTCTATTGATAAACTTTTGGGGGTCACATCCCTGCCTGTGCCCACTGCATGCCACCCCACTAGGAATGCTGTAACTGCCTTAAGTAAAATGTGGTGGCTTCTTAAGATGGCAATAGTAGGAAAGTATTTTCTGTACTTTCAGCAATACTTTAACTGAGATTTGAAATGGGAAATAAGTAGTAGCAGCAGGCCTGTGCAATTCATAATATGGCTAAGACATGACTTTAGGTAATTTGCAGCTAAATGATTCTCTAGTCTCCCAGTTGTACTTGTGTTGTTATTTTGTTAATGTTTCAACTTTTTAAACACTTTTTGAACAGAAGAGGGTTTTTTCTGATCTAAGAAAAAAAAAAGAAAAAGGTATTGTTCTGGATGTATTACAAGCACTTAATAACTAAATATTTTGGACATTGCCACCGTAAGCAATAGATGGTGACATTTGGCAATGACACTGAATTATAACTGAAGCAGTTTTTAGTGCATCCCAGCAGTCACAAAAGAGCAGCAAGTTGGGGTTTTTTTTCATTTCTCCAAGTCACTCCAATACACAACCAGGGAGTGCCACAAACATTCCCAAAGCTACACAGAACAGTATAAAAGGTAATCTGATCTTCTTAGCTATATGGCACCACACTGCAAGGCACAGTTCCTCTAACGTGTTAAAATCAGTAATGTTTACCCTAATTCAAGAGCGTATCTGCCTTGCTTTGCATATGTCATATGCAACAGGAGCCTGAAATCTTAGACTCACCGGTTTCTTTGGCTAGCAATAGCCATTAGAATACACTAAACTTATGGAACATTTCCAAGATTCCTTCACCTTGCTCCTGGGAATAACTTCCTCGTACTCCCAAATATTTTGCAGTCTATCGGATATAAATATGTAACTATTAGAAAAAGAGGATTCACACAATCTCTGTATTTAAGACAACTTAATGCAGGATTTTGTAGTGATGAGAATTCATCATTTACATAGGTTCAGGTTTCTTGCCTGCAGAGACAAGGAGCTCTGCACAGCTATTGTGTGCCAAGAGCTATTGATCTTAATTTTTATTGAACAGAAACTAGAGGGAGTTGTAATAATTATAGACATATAATCTGACATTCTCCCAAAGGATCTCAAGCTTATAATAATAACTAGAAAAATAATTACCAAAGTTGGTTTAGATAATTTTCAACCAAATTTTTGCAAGGAAAGTGCAGAACATATTATTAAATTTTTGAAAGAAAACAAAAATAATAATGTTCAGAAAGATTATAAAACCTCAATCTAAAACATTATCATTATATTCCGCAAATAATTTTTTTCTAAATCAGAATCAATAGCTGAATAAAATGCAATATACCATATAGTAGAAAACACTAACGTTTCAGCCTCAGAGTTGTACTGGTTTTCGTAAATTAAAGTGCCTGAGTTTGTTATTAAAAAACTGCAATTTTTTTGTTTATTTTTAGAATTGTATTTCCTCTTTTTCCTTTTCCTTTTTTTTGAATACTAAATAATGAAAAGCATTGCATAACACTGTGCGTGGCTCTTTCTGTAGCGGTGTGGCTCACTTTTCAGCTGTGTGTTGAAGGTTTTGTTATTGAAGTGTTTGTTGCTTCCTGAGGTCTGCCTCGTGTGCACCTGTGTGAAGCTGCCTACTGCTGCGTTTAGCTTTCTGCACTGCATTTGCAGGCTGAAGGAGAGAAGCCATCACAGGCATGATTTTGATATTACTATTTTTTGTCTACAATTTGTCAGAAAAGTGCACACTGATATTCAGTAATGAGAGTGACTGAAATATGCTTACTTGCTTACGTTACCAATTCTTTTAATCAGTACAGCTGGGAACCTGCTATCTTTGGGAGCATAGCAATGAATTATCAAACAAGAAGCTTTTGCAACACTTTTTTTTTCTTTTAATGTAACAGGTAGATCTAGATAGGTATTTCTGTGGCATTCTATGCTTAGATGCTACAGTTCACAGCTACAAGGCCTGATTTCTCTGCAGATGCTGTAGTATGGGAACTGAGGAAGTATGTCTATGACCTTACCTATTGGTCTTTCCTCACCTGTACTCAAATGATTTGGAGATAAAACCCTGTCTATACCATATCTAGATAACACAGAACAGGAAATACACCAGGAGTGGCAACTCCTTTTATCATGAGACATAAGAATTGATGAGAAATACAGACATTTTTTTGCAGCTGCTATAAAGGCTCATGTGTGAGCAGAGAGTCTCTAGTGGAAAATATATATGCATGTTATGTTGTTTACCCATAATAACCTCTTCCTCTTTCAAATATGCCTGGCATCTACCTTTCTATTTTCAAGAAGATTGAAGTATTATATATTCCAGCAAGTTGAAAAATCAAAGCAGAGGAAGTTTCAGAAGATGTTAGGCTATTGGTACTCAAAAAATCTCAGTCAGCAAAAACAAAGTAGTTGTGTTGATGGACCATCATGCCTAAAGTTGTTTTCTCTAACCATTTTCATGTAAAAAAAGAAAAAAGGTGAAATTTAAAAAACATATGTGTGTGTTGGAATAAAGCCTAGGCCTAATTTTACAATCTATAGATGTTGATTGCCACTCAGTGTTCTGTCTAAATGGTTACAATTAAAGTAAGATTCATTCCTCTCACTTACCATTTATGGTGCTCAGATGGTATCCAGAATGCTTAATTTTAAAACTAACTACATAGTCAAGAGCTTCAAACATAGAGAATACTTTTCAATTATCTGTGTTTCCATTATTATATTGAAGTTTTCTTGAGTATTCAGTATCTAAGGTAGTTTTGCTTAAATTTGCTGGTAAGTGTCTGAAATATTGATCCTAGACCTCTTATTTGCTTCTGTGGCTTATTCTAATGTACTTTCTGAGTTCAATTGAGTTTTTTCTTCAGTTGATCACCTCCCATTAGACAAATTTTAAAAGAAGCTATACTTGGATCAGCTTGGTATTCCTCCTGGCTTATTCCTTAAAACAAACAGAAATTTCTCAAGATCCCCTTGGACCACAATTATTGTAAAGTATATGTTGATCTTTGTGATGCTTTCAGATTCTTCATAATAGATTATTGATCCATAGACTTGAATGCCTCCATACAAGAGTCTGAATGTTACAGAAAGGGTTGCAATGCCAACAAGGAGTATCTGGTATGCTGAATTGAAAAGGGAAGTTATAGTGAGCTGAGTGGCTCTGTATTAATTTTTCTGAACTGTGCTTTCCCAGATTCTTCTGATACTGGCATCTGCAGGTCTTCCAGCTGGGAATTTAATGCAAGCATGATGACCAGGCATTTTTGATTTAACAGAAGGAATAAGTACCAACAGGGAAAATATTCAGAACAGTATACATGGAGTATCTGTTTTGCTAAAAATATTATCTCAAGATCTCTAAGTTCCTACATACTGATCAGGAAGAAGTTGAGCAGCTCCGAACATCTACCACCCCTCTTAGGAGACAGTTTCCTTTTTGCAGCCAGCCTTCTCATAGTCCTGACAAGCTCCTGGTTCTAACTCAGGGGTCAGTTTCAGTGGGACCTGTGGGCAGCCAAGCCAGGAATCTTCCAGCTCACTTGTTTGGACCTGGTACCTCATGTGCCCTCCAGTTGGGAGCCCCTGGAGTGACTGCTTCCAATCTCTCCCTTTTTTTCCTCTTATACTCTCCTGTCCTGTTAAAGCAACTGACTTGTTCATACACCAGCCTTGTACAACTACCCAAATACACTACCCAAAAACTGTTGCAGAGGTGCTTTGTTTGTCATGCCAGAAAAACAACTGTGATTCACCCTCTAATTTTTTTCAGAATATTTTTGTATATGTCTCTTTCTCTGCATGTTTCAACTTACCTACTTCCTCTTGCCTGGTTTTCCTCCCATTTTATCCTTTTAGTTACAAATTTCCCCATCACTCACCCAAATCTTAGTATTTTGTTGTGAAGCCTTCCAAAAACTGGTGACTGTTCTTGAGATTCTGGAATGAATGGGATGGAGCAAGTACAGTCATGGATATAAAAACCCCAAATGTGTCGTGTACTAATTCTTACCTAAGAGGAAACAATAAAAATAAAATCATACACATTCTCTTTATAAAATACAGGGTAGTGCTTTTTTTTTTTCCTTCAAGAGAATGCCACATTTGCCTAACCTATTAATTTCTCCTTTTCCCCCCCAGCAAAATTATGAAACTTTCAGCCTTATGGAGAAAGGGGCACAGACTACTCATAGGCCTTTCCAAGTAATATTATGGCTCTCCTGCTATTCAGTATGCATCAACTCTGACTTGTCTTCCCATCCAGAGGTTTGTTCTTTCTCCTCCTCAGGAGATTAACATGAAATTTGATAGCTTTCAAAAGTGGTTTGAAGCCTCAAACAAGAAATAAGAGCAGTTGGGACCAATTGTTCAGAACAGTGAAATCTGTCACACTGCATATAGCCAAGCATGCTCTGACAGTTCTTTCACTCTGAACCGGATAATGTGAAAGTCAGTAAAGAAATGTTATGTAACCTGCCTTGAAGTCCATATTCTCCAAGTTTCAGAGAATTTGAACAAAACACAATGAAAACTGTATTTGTTGTGTAGGAGAAGAACGAGTTGGTTCTGCTTATCTTCTAAAGTAAACTCCTCCAGGCAGGGACTGCATCTTTGTACTTTTTACAATATCAAGTGTGCTGCAAGCACTTAACAATTAATAATGAATAGTAAGTAAATGCAAAGCTTGTGAGAGGTGCCAGACTGACATCTCTGGAGAACTGGCCTGTCTATTTATATAGAGAATAGGCAGAGCAGCCTTGCAGGCTTGCTTATGCTGCCCCACAAATCACTCATTCATTTCACATAGGCTGCCGAATGACCATCAAATGGTAACTGCTCACAATTGCTGAAGTCCTACAAAGATTTAAACTGCTGCCTTCATATTCTAAAGTTAGAAGATGGGATTGTATCTTATGATCTATCACCAGAGTGAAGTAGCATCCTTCACTATTAATTGGAATTAACATTAATTCAGTAAGTAGAAGTTTTTTTAGGTACACCAAAAATATTGCAAATAAGACCAGAGGAACTGATATTTGCCAGGAGTCTGCTTATGTGCCATAGTGTGTTAAAAGTAGCTTGTTTGCATTTTAGCCCTGTAATTTTTATTTTATTTGGCATGTCTTCTCATGCTCTGAAATTAGAAGGAAAGTAGGTATAGTATAACTGACAGTAGGGAAAATTCTTAGGTAATATCTAATCATTCTCTTTCAATTTCCCTTTTAAAATACCAGTGTAATGAGAAGTATGAAAAGCTTTTAAAAGAAAATCTGAACAAAGTAGAATACTTCATTCAATGTTGTACTTACCAGTAATTCTTTGGATGAAAGAGTCAGGAGACACAAGAAATTTCACCATGCTATGCAGAATAAAAAAAAAAAAAAAAGAGTTTTAATCTAAAAGTATTTCCCAATGTCTACATCATTCCACAGAACAACAGGTTCACATCAGCTGCTTTGTGATTAGGAAAGTAGCAGCAAATCAGGCTTATCTCTATTACAGCCACCATAATCAAACAACTTTCTCATTAAGCAAATAATGGAAACAATGGGAGTAGCAGGGTAGCATTCTGTAAAGGCACTATCTGTTCTTGCATTTAGGCAGAGTAAATAACATCAGTCTGACTGAAGAGAGATCCTGTGCACCTACTCCTACCTGTCTGTGTACTGTGAGTGTAACGGGTACATGCACAGAATCACACAAACGCATTTAGGTCTAACTGTGTCACCAAATGTTGATGGCACTTGGCTTTTTAGACGTTGCATTGCTTGCTGCCACCCCCAGCTCCTCCCTGCCATAGCTGTACCTTCTAGAGAACAAGCCCTTTTCTACAACACAGATGTTTGCTCAGGCTCTCTGAAGCTGCACGCCTCCATCCCCACATGGCAGGTGCAAATGAACACCTCCACAGTTGATTTACTATGTAGGTTTTTAATGATCAATAAAACTAGGCTCAAAGTAATGTCTGTCTGCTTTGATTACATGCTAATAACTTCACACTTTGCTCAATCACCCACTACGCAAGCCATCAAGTCTGCAGTTTTTTGCTACCATTCTTGGCTATTCCTCAAGTTACTGTGCATTAGCATTGCACTGAATGGTACATGTAATCATTCTTCCAACTGTGCCCTGCAAAAAAAAAAATCATCAAAAAACAACAAATAAACACATCTATATGCCTACCATTCACCTTGAAAACACAAATTCTGATTTTGTTGTGCTCCCCTTTAACCCCAAAAATATTGTGACAGTGAAGGCTAGTACTTTATTATTATTATTTTATTAATTAATTATTCAATTAGTTTACATTCTGCACTTGGAACAAAAGCTGAAGGGTCACTACCAGTATCTGTTCCTACATACATAGGACATAGCACAGCAGGTTTGTTGCTGTTTGGTACAATGACATAGACACTTCCCTGAGCCTATGGAGTGAAGAAGACGTTTTACCAGTTCACACCTCTGGACTTCATAGTGTTAATTTATTCCATAAACCTCTAAAGAAGCAGAAATGTATTGAATTTCTCCATATCCTCTTAAAAGGTATCAGCAATATCAGTGGATTTCTGAGAGCACAAACTGCAAAAGGTTGCAGTCCTTACACCTGCAAGCTGCTGCAGAGCATGCTGGCTGCTTGCTTCCAAAATTTAACCCCCTGCTCAGCAAGCATGCTGCAGAATCAATCCAGTCTCTCCATTTTAGCCCCCAAAATCTTGGTACATTTACTGAGCCTGGCATCCAAGTGAGTTATTTTTTCCATTTTATTAGCATTTGTGGAGAGACAGGTAGGATCTAATTTTAAAGCCTTCAGTCTAATTTTTTTGCCATACTCAGGAATCTTGGCAGAGAGCCCAAAGAAGAAGGATCATTCTATTCATTCATAGGGGAGTCCTGCTTTGATTAAATCCTTTAAAGCTAAGAAAATATATTTGTATTCTGTTAGTGAGGCTTGTATAATAACATGACATATGTATGAATTTGGTTAATCAACTACTTTCAGATACATGGCTTAGATATTAATGTCAGAAAAAAATGGTTATTCACCAAAACAAAATCTATGCATGTTCTTTATCAAAAGGTTTATTGCTGCTGAAAACTGAGTTTCTTACAATTAATGTTTGATAAGGATTTTGAGAGAGGGAGAATTTCTCAAGGTTGTTCACAAATATGAAATATTTACATCAGGTTGACTTAAAAAAATCACCATCTGGGGATCCTTCCGTTCAGCTTAGACCTGATGGCATGACTCAGGTTGATAGGCTGATGCAGCCAAAAGTGATAAAAGCCATTAGAGGTGGCTTGTCAAGATGCTAAAAAGATAAACACACCTCATGGGAGATTATGCCTTAATATTATTATTTGTCCTTTCAGACATTAAGAAGTCTTAAAAAGATACAAATCCCTAATTTTGACTCTAAATATCTTAAGAACAATTAGTGCAGAGATAAAAAAAAGTCAACTGCATGGTAATAAATGTGCGCATAGCCTATTTTATAATGAAAGTCACAGATACTTTTTGCTTCATAAAAAGACTTCTGGAATTCAAAGATTTATCTTTAATTGAATAAACACTCCTTTAAAAAAATCTCTTCTGATCCTTGGAAAGTTTGGCTATAGAAAAGACAGTTATGCATGATGCACTTCCAAGTTATGCAAATCCTAAAGAGGAAATTATTAATCCCCAGATTCTATGCATTCTTCACTAATCATTTATTATGCACACACAAAATCCAGAAAGAAACCCAAACACTTCTTTTTTTTTTTTTTTTTTTTTAAATGAGTCTAAAAATTCACAGATCTTCATGAAATAAGTACTAAAGGGACACACAACCAAAAGATGAAAGTCAACTTGAAAGTGAGAGTAAATTCACTGAATGGATGACATCTTATCCCTGCCCCTGGATTTTATACAATTACCAGCTATCAAAGTTATCATATCAGTTGTCTGTGATTGTTGCTCCTAAGAGCTGAACCACAACATTGGGTTCTCCTCCTACCTCACTGAGGTAACTGCCTTAACCCACCCACTGTACTGCCATCTCACTTTTCCTCTGCCAAGGTACGTTTTTCATGTCAGACAAAAATATATTTGTATATACTACAACTGAGTAACAGATGAGATTCCTCTACTTGAAATTGGAGCCAAGTCATCTTCTAAAATGTAAGTATCCTGTGCTGGCCTACTCTACCTCCATGGCCCTCAACATTCACTGTTAGAAGACAGTGTTTTTGGAAACTGGAATAACCAGAATGAGCACATCTTAAGAGGTGGCACTATGTAATTATTTATGGACTACACTGTAGTCATAGTTTTGTCTAATGATTTGTGTGAAGATTGGGTAAGGAGAGGTAACTCCCAGGAATATTTATAAAGGTTTAAAAATCATCACTCAGAAGTGAAGTTGATTGGCTACATGACTTCTCCTATGGGTAGATGAAATGACTGGCTGATCAATCAGTAGCTACTCATGGAGCACAGAGCAGTCTGCTTTGGAGGTGACAAAATTATTCATAAGACTAAGATGTTGAAAGAACAAAAAAGCAGTTTTCTGTTAGACAAAACTATGAAGAAAGTAATTCCTGCAATGAAAATAAAACAATCAAAGGAGAAATTAAGAAATTGTGTATCACATTTTTGAGGCTATAAAACTGCCAGCAGCAGAGGCAAGGAAAATAAAGCTATGTAAGCAAAAGCTGCTCCTGAGCATATTTTAATTATTGTGATTAAACTTAGAGAAGAACATAAGAGTTGCTATGAGGTGGCATATCTATAATGCTGACACAGCTTATAGCAATCGAGTACCAGACAATGGTGTTCTCTAAATAATCTTAACAGAAAAAAGACTTACATAATAAACTGAGACTTGAACTATTAGTTTCCTCAGACAAGTTTTCTTTAACCATAAAGCATGAAAGTTCTGATACAATGATGTTGAATTACTGAGTTTCTGTAAATATCTTATTGCCTTTTTACTTGTTTGGTTGTTGTGGTTGGGTTTTTTTGTTTGTTTTTGTATCTACAGGATTTTGTTGCTTTGTTTGTTTGTTTTTAATGAGCCCAATTTTATAACTTAGAAACTATGGTAGAGACAAATAATTCAGCACAAATAACGACACACCATATTACATGATGGTTAATCTACAAGTCAGCAGGTTAATCTACAAGTCAGAGGCAAAGACAGCATAGGGCTGGATGCTGAGTGGTATGGAGCAGTCACGCTCCTGGGAGTCACAGGCTTACCGGAGGACACTGAAGCCGGTTAACCAGTGATACCTGACTTCTGGCCTCTGCTGAGCTGTGGACTCAGTGGAAACTGTTGCTCCACATCTTTGCAAAATTCTGCTGATGAGCAGCTTTAAAAGGCAACACTTTCTGGAGCTCACTGAGTTCCTCCTAGTGAATTTAACTGGTAACTGGGCAGCATTTTAAATCGAAGAGCTCAAAATAAATTAACCATTTACAAATTTCAAATGAAATAGACTGATGCATACTATCTGTGTTTAAATCAGAAATTCCTATTTTGGCAAAATAAATTTAATACACAAAATCAAGTTCAATAAAGAAAAAAGATAAATTTGCATCAGTGTTACAAAAGCGAAAAGTTACCAGTTTTGGTTAATAAATTCCTCGGTTTTAAGAACAGGCTATGTCAAGGGTATAGAGTATTGTAAACTGAACATACACAGGTTTGAGTTTGACCACACTAACATTTTGACATTAGGTTGGTCATCAGGATGAATTTCTTCATAGAAAGGGTTGTTAAACATTTGAATGGACTGCCCAGGGAGATGGTGGAGTCACCATCTCGAGAGGTGCTCAAGGAACGACTGGATGTGGCAATTTGTGCCATGGTGTAGTTGGCAAGGTGGTGATCAGCCCAAGGTTGGACTCAATGATCTCAGAGGTCTTGTCCAACCTAAATGATTCTGTGATACCATGAAATCTAAATCCTGATTTTTAATTCCTGTAATATAGATACTTTCTTTTTTACTTTGCGGTTTTATTTCTCTTCTAAGAGGGAAGAAAAACATCAAGGGTTTAGCTTGAGGGACCAAGACAAAGATATCCAAAATCATAGTTTCACAGATACCAAATTAGCACACAAGGGCATTGCTTGCTGCTGTGCACTTCCCTTCTGTCTACCACAAGCACTGGTATGGCCACAGAGTGAATTGAAAAGGAACGTTATCTAGGTTAAGGATAAACTTTTTTGTTCACACTAAGTGTTTAGTTCTGCAATCTAGTGTGTTGTAGGGAAACAGAAATGGTTGATCCAACCTAGGAGAAAGGGCTGCTTCTTTCACTTACATTGCCACCTTATGGCAGTTAAAATGCTTGTGAAACTATGGCCTAATTTAGACCTTACACTTGACAACTAGTAAGGATAAGACACTTTCAGAGATGTCAGCTGTCAGAAGTGCTACTGAAACAAAAATCACAGTGAGTCACCGGCACCAGAGCTTACTCACCAAAGAGTTGCCAAGAATTTTAAGGAAGGAAGGAGAAAGCCACAGATGTGTACCTACTTAAATGAAATTATGACTGTATGATAACCAGGTTTATAAACATTATGGGTGTCAGTATTACTTTTACTAAATTCACACTGAATCAGGAGATTCAAGATTAATGCATTACATTTTAAGGAAGGAAACTGGAATACTGGAAAATAATTTTATCTAAGTGTACAAAATAAGAGAATAATTTTGCACTAATAATATGTAAAGAATTACATTCTCTTTCTAAATCACTCAACATACAGAAAATTCACTTATTTGGTAAGATTTGACCTTAACTTCTCTGTGTCACATACTCTGTCTAGTAGCTGTGTTAATAAATCTGTTATATAAACACTGAACATTAAAAGTACCTAACAGCACTGTAACAAATTCTTTTCAGAAACACTTTGACAATGCTTTCCCACAGTGCCTTTCACAGCTGAGTTGTGAAGGAACTGCTAAATTGTCAATGCATCCTAGCAAATTTCTGAGCCACTTGGAGTATTCTTCAGTTACACTGGAATATAAATGTGTCCATGTTTCTAAATCTGCTTTCAAAGGCCCAAAAAACTCCAGAGTTTCTAAAAGTATTAGACAGTGCTGATAAAACCAATGAGCTGACCCAACTCCTTTCCTAGATTGGAACAACTATGATTAGGAAAGGGCAGTGATATGTAATGCTAATTGAAATACACTGCACTATGTGTGACAGTAAAGATTAATCATGACATGCCAGTGTAACTGATAGTAATAGATCTGGATGATTTCAGAGAAGTTTGCAGTAGTCCCTTAATACATAAACTGGTCAGAAGCAGCCAAAAACTCTTAAGCATATGTGTTTCATGAAGTTAGTGCTGTATAGATTAGCAAGTTTTTACAACAGCCATTAGGCACCAAGAGAAAATTTTTAGAAGTTCATAGCTGAAATTGCCCTGACATTTAACTATACTCTTGAAACTGTTAGGAAATGCAGTCAAATCTAAAGAAACTTTCAAAAGGTTATGAACAAACCAGATACTTTCCAAAAGTCTTTATCACTTTCATCAGATGGGACAAGTCTTGGAGACAAAACCAACTTTTCTGTATTTAAAAAATAAGTAAAAGGAGGAAGTAAGTTGTTTATCAGTCTGTGAGTATGAGCTGCTTACAGTCAAATAGGACATTTTAAGGTAGTATTTTTGCCACGTTTCAAAGTTATTTAAAATCACTTCTAGAGTGTTCTCTGTCCCCGTGAGGGAGGTCTGAGTACTGTGCCTCAGCTTTTTAGACAATTCATCCACAAAATTACAGTTTTATGTGGAATAAAATTACCTATAAAACCTAAAAGACCTTAACTTGTCTCTAATTATTGTTTTTCTAAATACCAATATCTTCTTTCCTCCCTCTTTAACATTTACTCTAATTGCTGCTGAAGTCTATTTGCTAATGAGGTTACCTACCATCATTTGCTGGTGCTGTCATATGTGAAATAACTGCTACAGCTGATCCAAATCCTCTTCAGCTCCAGTGTTTGAATCATCTGCAACGATAAATTGATTTGCAGTCTTCCTGTTTGAAAGGCAACTCTTCTGTCTTCCAGACTGGGAATAGAGCAGGAAGGAAAAGGAAAGGAGATTGAATTATACTCTAACTAGAGCTGCCTTAAAGTCAGAAAAGAACCTGTGTGTAAAGGAGTAGGTTCTTACCTACCTACTTACATGCTCTTCCTTCAGACTTCCACAAATACACTTCCATGAGACCAGAGACAAAATGGGGTTAGGGATTGTAGTCTAAATGCAGCTCTGAGAAATATCAATTTTTTTACTGTATCATATATGAAAGAAAACTGAGGAAACCTCTCAGGTTCAGTTCCTTTGACTTAAAAACCCAGAACTTTTTAAAAGCTAAGAACTGCATGATTGGATTTTGGGCAGTATATCATTTACAAGGCTAGGAGGGCCTGCAAACTCCACCTTTTTCTGTCCTTTAGAGGGAAAATGCATTTTATTTGACCTCATCATGGATTTTCAACAGGAACACGCTCCACCACATCAATCTGAATTGTCATGTGAAATCTTCATCTCATGGAAATGATTTGATAGTGGAACAGGGAAAGAGAAGCTCGAATGTGAGCAGGTAGCAAGGAATGCAGAAAAGTTGAACCTGCATGCCCTCCTATTACACCTTTTTCCTTTGTAAGAAAATTGAGACAATTTCTATACTCTGAAGTGATAAAAGAAGCTTATATAGTAATAGACAGGAATAAAAAGAGTACATACATGTAGATGTGTTTTGGATATTAACAGATAGGTATTTTTTTGATCCAAGGTTTTAGTATGAAGTTTTCTCTCTGATCACAAAAGCAAAAGAATTTCACTGTGCCAAGGCAATAATTTCTAATTGTACTCCACTGCAGACTTTTCTCACTCCATGTTCTTTGGCACAATTTTTTATTTTCAGAGTGCATCAGCTTCCAATTAACTTCTGCAAAAGATTTTACATTAATAACCTTTCAGTAATATCAGCACTGTAATTTCCTTTCCTGTCAGTTCTTTTATGTACACCTTTTGAAATTTCCAGTGTTAGAAGCTTTCCTCACGTGGAGTAGAATTCCACTGTGAAATAAAGGTTTTAATCCTAAAATACAAGCAGAAAAATCATATTAACATTTTATTATGTTTTCCCTGTATCTGTCATTGGTTGCCATTCTTTTAACACAAACATTCTCCTTTCCTTGTTCTTTTAATTTTTATACAAAAATAACAGAATTCTAAAAGAGTGTTGTACTATAAGAGATAAATGAAATTTCAAGTAATTGCTTTTCAAATACATGATAAAGCATGAGAAAGAGTGGTAAAGCTGGTAACTTCATGGTGCTCTTGAACATCACTCTGAAAATGCAGTTTTCTGTCTTGGATGTACATGCAGTTCCAGACAAAGGCTATCCAGAGCCTGCATTTATCCACCCACCTATTCATCATCACATAAATCACATCCGATTTCCAGTCTTACACAGAGCATGAGCAGCTGCTTTCCATCTATATAAATAAATATACTAGTATTTGCAGCAATGCTGCATGAATCCTCGTAGACCCCATTTGACAGTCATGAGGGCCATGAAGAAGTTAAGACAATAGAAATGTTATGGCTATTCACAATGTTTATTACTGGAGAGAATATTTTAACTTTTTGCCTGCCTGTGACTGTGAACCTGAGCCCATCACTGGCATAGTCCAGTTTGCCTTATGTTGCAGATGCAGATCCAATTTTTGCTAAACACTGTATAAATATATTAGTGCAAGTATGTCTGCAGAATACGAGCATAAAGCTAATATATGGTTTAGCAATCAAAAAGTACCACACGACAGGGGTTGCTATGGTATCTGCAAGCTTGGCTTTTTCATAAAGCAGTACTGCAAATACCAATACAGCATGTAATTCTCTGACCATTTTGAAACATGAATGTTGCAGGTTTACTCCTTTGAAAATGAAAACAGCTGTTTTGTTCTGTTTTAGAGATACATTTTCTGAAAAATATATTGTGGAGTTTTTTAATCAGCTGTCACTTTCCACAAGATTATTATCAAGATTGCCTTTAAAGAGAAAGTAACAAGCTTTTAAGACAACAGAAAATGGAAGTGCAGAGCATGTCTGGAACTGCTTGGTTTGATTGTTATAAATTGTTTATGAAGCGTCACTCCTTATTTTCATCAAAAGCTTTTCTTGCAGCAGAGATCATGTGTGCTTCAGCATGCAATTTTCCCTCTCCAGAGGGATGAGAATGTGCCGCAGTTTACTTTGCTTGGGTTACACTGCAGTAGCTTGCTTTTTTTTTTTTTTTTTTTCTTTTTTAAGGGAAGCACTAGAATATGTCTCTTTCACTGTGCAACAGCTCCCACTGATCAGCAAGGAGAAATAAATATGCTGAGTGACAGAGCTTGCATGCTGTACCACACAGACAAAATCCAGTTGTGCTCAGACAATGAAAAGAGATGGTAGCATCCCCTGCTGAAAAAGATGTTGCTAATGCAGAGGTTTGTGAGCCATTAAATATTCCTACACTGCAGATATTTCAGATTAGTTCTTCTAATGCTTTACTGAGCTAGATAAGCCTTTCTGAACCCATACTACAGAACGATCGTTGTAAGGATTTTCTATGTCCAAAAAAAATTGTATTTTTAATAATATTTCATTATATTTATGATTGCAAATGATACAAATGTTTTCATATGTGATTCTTTTAGGAGGCTGGTGCTGGTTCAGGAGTGCACCGTGGCATTAGATGAATAATACCTATTAATAAAAGTAAAACTAGAACTATTTGTGGAATTCCCCAGTGCATCAACACCCTTCAGCTGTAGTTTAGTAAGCTCAGATGAGCATGGTGTTTCTTAACCACAGATGTGGTGCCGGGTCCGGATATAGGTCTTACAGGGCACAAAACTTAAATCCAAGAAAAGTGCTGTTTCAGTAACAGAAACATTAACAACAAGGCTATCTTTACAGACCAAGCGGAATTACCGTGCTGTAACAGGTATAAACCCCCATCCCTTGCCTGCCCAGCTGTAGCCGTGCCCGCAGTCCGGGGCTGGGGATGCCGCCCGTGCCCTCTGCTGGCCCGGGGCGATGGCACAGCCCGGGGCGATGGCACAGCCCGCAGCCGGCTGGCCGCCATACAGCCCGCAACACACAGCCCTGCTGCAAAACACAGACAGCCCCCGCAACACACCGAAGGCCTCCTTACGAAAAGAAAGCACGAATGAGCAATATCCTGCCT
Source organism: Scytalopus superciliaris (assembly GCA_013400415.1). NCBI lineage: Eukaryota > Metazoa > Chordata > Aves > Passeriformes > Rhinocryptidae > Scytalopus > Scytalopus superciliaris. Next base: position 866,089 of record VXBX01005472.1, read on the forward strand.
ATTCCCCCAGCTACCTCCCTCTTTTATATTTTCACAAGTAATCTTGTGTGAGGGACGCAGGGCAAGTCTTGCCTTAGAAGTGAAACTGAGTTTTGTTACAGAGTTCAGCAAGGCCAAGATTTGGAAAATCCCAGAAATGGTTCCCTTCTATGTCCTAATAGAGGTTTGGGGTATGGTCGGTTTTTTGGGGTGGTGGGGAGGAGGGTTGGAGGTTGATGGCACCTTCACAAAATAAAATACATTTACGTTCCTGGATTTGAAAGTACAGAATGAGTACAGAAAACTCATTTCTGAGACAGTTTTAAAAGAGACTTTCTTATTAATTTTTCATTCTCTGTGAGCTGAGACAGTAAGTGCAGCCCGTGCTCTCCTACTGTTCTAGGAATTCTGCTTAATATTTTGCATAATTATACATGACCAACCTGTTACTCTAAAACAACTGTCTTATATCAACAATAAAACGTTAATTTATTTTATACCTGCAGGTTAAGGAGGAAGTCTGCAGGTCAACTTTGTCTTCCGTAAGCTTTTTATCTTCAAGGGATACTGGAATAATTTCAAAGAAATATAAAAGGATACAAATTTATTCAAATATATACACTTGGAATCCAAAAATATATTACTCTTTCTATAAAGGACCAAAAAGTTTAACATTTGAGACACCAGAAATGGAGAGTGACTTCAGCTGAATTATGGGTTCAATAAACATTACTTTAAAAATTATAGAAATCTTGTAGAGTAAAATGATTTTGTAAATTACCTCATATACTTCTGCACACTACCAAATTTGTAGAAAAATTATTACATAAATATTTTATGCTTATTCCACATAGAATTTTCAAGTTAACTATATACCTGTCCAGTACTGACTTATTCTCTTCTTTAAACAGCAATTTAACAGGACCAATATTTTTAAAAGCATTTACATTATTACATTAATATGCAAGTATTATTAGCAACTAGGATAGTAAAACACTAACTATTCTGCAGTGAAAAAAATGCCACATTTTAATTCAAATCAGATATAGTTACTGAAAACATGCATATTTGTCCTTCAAAGCACAGCACAGTGAGGTTTTTCCTGGTTAGCTGTGTTGGCCCAAGCGTACAGCAGATACCCTGCACAAAGAAATGAGATCACACACACAAAAAAGCATTAATTACCCCACGCACAGGTCCAACGCACACACCGTGTCCCATATCCTGCCACCTGTTTGCAGTTCTAGGTCCTCTTCACAGGTCCCCTTGCCAGGTACCATCTCTGTGAGGCTCTGTAAAGGCACCAGTTACCCCACAACAGCCACTAACACCTCTGACTGGTCTTCTCCCTTCTCGGCAAGCATGGATTTCTTGAGGGAGAATTAGATTAAAGCAAGTCTGTTACGCCCTCATGGGGTTATTTTGGTGGCACTATGACCAGGGTGAGCAGTGTCTACTGGATCAGCTGTGGAGCCATCCTGCTTGACCAACAAAGAATACCACTGGTGCTGTTCCTGGGTAACTCAAAAATTTGACAAAAATACACATAGTTGGAATGGGTTTCTTTTCTGAACTCTGGAAAAAAACTCTCTGGTCAGGAAAATATAAGCATTTCATTTCCTCTAGATGGTGGCAAGTTGATACTGATCTAAGTTATGAAGCAACATGTGATCTAGATGTCTAAAACACATCACCTTACTGCTGAAGTGGCTCCCCCTTAATTCTACCAACCATTACTTGTTAATCTTCATAAACTTCATATAATAAAAACACCAAGACTAAAATAATTACATAAAAAGGTTATCTTTATTCTTTTGGATTGTTAGCAATGTAGTTATTTTCAGTAAAACAACTTCCTGCATGCAGTTCATCAGTACAGTGAGCCAATAATTTCTATAAAAGCAGGAGCCTGTCTATATTCTAGAATAAAGAAGAAATGCAAAGTATTCCACTGCCCATTGCACAAGTTCACTATTCATCCTCATGAAGGAAGATTTTGAATAACAAATTATATTTAAAGCAGTTCTACTGCAGTATGTACCAGTACGCAAAGCAGACAGTGTGAGACTAATTCTGGGGGGAGAGTAATGTTTTTATGACTACAATTACCCTGAAAATTATTAGACAGGATTATAAATAAAAAAAAAAAAAAAAGAAAAGAAAAAAACCAACTTTCTATCTTGTTTTACATTAAAATACCTCTGTACTGATCAGAAAAATAACTGTACTGTCCATTTCTTTTTTAATTATTCCTTATTGATATATTTTTAAAGGAATTAACAGAAACTTCCAATTACCAATTCATGTTGTAACTTAGGTTTCCCAACAGTAAAATGTCAAAGACAGACATCAATAAAAATTATTAACAACATGAAGATATATGCAATTTTTTTAAAGTGTAAAATGTTATAAATTAGAACTATTTTAAAAATAAAAATTATATATAAAAGTTTTTTCTAGCCCCACATTTTAAGCTATATATTTGTCCTGTACAGTCCAATAATTTACTGCATATTTGCTGATTACTAACCTCAAAACAAAATAAAATCTTTAATAGCAGCAACTGTTGCTTACTGGTATGAGGAATGATGGTCTTGTTGAATAGCTTTTTTCTTTTTACTGCTCACATCTTCCCATCTTAAACTTTAACAGCTGTAGGATAATAGCAGCAAGCATGCATCAGTTGGAGCTTCCCAATTATTTGGAGTATTATAGAATATATCATAACATCTATGGAAATTTTATAAGCTATCTTACTAGGGTACATATGTGACACATATAGAGTAATTAGGTCATTGTCTCTGTTCCAAAAGGTACCGCTGTGTAAAACAACTGATTAAATAGCAGAGGATATTTTACTTACATGTATAGTATCAGCCCAGATGACAAAAAACGTCATCTAAAACACAATGCAGGACAAAGTACATCATTTCAGCTTTCTGCAGAAGCTTCCATTACAGTGGAACCTTGACTGAAGTGCCATAAGGGCATCAAAACCACCTCTGATGCACGTATTTTGTGTCTCTGGTGTGATCCATCCTTCCAAAGCATGGAGATTTAAATTTGCAGTATACATTAAGGTAGCATTTGTCCCCAAAGGTAGTCTGCTATCAATTTATTCATGTACCTTTGATTATTGTCCTAAGTGGGATGTAATGAGTAATAAGAAGTGTAAAAACAGACTTTGGAATGAAGTATGGAAACTACTTATGATAATACAGGCTCTACAGGTAAAAAAAAAAGAAAAAAAAGCTTACCACTTCTTTTTTTTCTTATTTTTTAATTTGTATAATTTTCTACAGGCACAGTTTGGCATTTGTAGTTTTTCTGTGAAAAGAACTGTTTGAATATCTCAGGAATTACTAGGCATCTTGTACTCTGAAAGTAAATGGTTTTTTTCATAGTTTCACGATTTTTTGAATGGGAGCTTTGTGCAGCATCATTTATTTAAAACAACGTATCTGAAATGGACAGTATAATAAATGAAGAATTACAAAAAATTATTAAAAATAACTATATTAAATTTAAGAGACTAAGCTACCAACCTCTTTTCTCTGAAAATTATTCTCTTGTTTTATTTTCTGATAAATTCTTTATCTAGAGTCTGGGTTTTTCATAATTTGCTGCTGCTTTGATCTAGAATCTGAGGTTCAATAATCTGGAATTTTAGTTTTCTGTTTTTAGAAGCAACTTGAAGAGAAGACCTATGTTCATATTACGATGTCATAATTATGTATTCCTGACATTTTTGTTCCTCTGCATACAGAGTATTATTTAGTATTTATCTAAATAAGATGTATTTAGATTTTTTACTCACACAGCAGAATTACTCATAGCAGGATGTGAATAAAGCAAATGGATGACAAAAAAACCCCTGACACACATGGAACACAGGAGATGAAATGTACACAGTGGATATACTTATTCCACAAATATACGGGCTTATAATGATTCGTAACTTTGCACTCCATTAAGGGTTCCTACAGTCCAGGTAAAAATGTTGTGTCTTCTCTCAATTAGTGACAGCTGATAATCAAAACTATTGTTCTGCAAGTTTGTTTCTGTGTTAAAGATTGAGAGTTACTAGTCAAGGGTTGTTGTCTTGGTACAGGCACTGACCATAGCAGTGGGTAAATATGTAAAAACTTGTAATTTTGGCATAACTCTCCAATAAGAGTGCTACTGATAAAAATGTCATCTCAGGCTTGTGAACATTCATCATGAACAACCTCTCTGTCTTTTACTTTTTATTTCCTTTTCTGTCTTTCCCCTTGTCTTCTTTTTCTGATTTGTCATCTTCATATTTTTCTTTTTCTGGTTTTGTTACACTGTCATAAGAAGGTGGAGCTGTGGTGGATGCAGACATATCCACTTTCTCTGGAGGTGAGTTTTCACTTAGCTTACCAATAATTCTATCTTTTTGGATAAGCAGATCAACCCCATCTTTTCGATACATAAATGAAAGTTTCTTTAGTGACTGTCTTAAAAGATGACGTCTATAAGCACGCTGAATGATGGCAGCAGACACTTCTTCATGTTTTCGTTTCAACGTGGTTGTAATTGGTTCATAGGAGACTTTAGAAGGATTGGCTGCCATAAATCGATCTTCCATCTGTATTCTGAGGGCATCCATCTCATCACTTTCCCCCAACACACGCTTTGTGAAAGCAAACAGGATGTCAAGGCAGTGAATTCTGTCCCCGCTCACCATGGGCAGATCCATTGCAATGAGCTGGACTTTGTTCGGTTTTGCGATGAGAAGAGGTGGATCTAACGAAGCTGCAAAATCAGACAGTTTGCTGTATTCTATGAATTGTGTTGCATCAGGATCAAATTTCTCCCAAACTTCATAGAACATCTCAAAGTCATCCTCACTCAAGGGTTCAGCACTTTCTTCAGTAGCAACACTGAAGTTCTCCAAAATCACAGCAATGTACATGTTCACCACTACCAGAAAGGAGATGATGATGTAGCTGACAAAGAAGAAAATCCCAACAGAAGGGTTGCCACAGTCACCTTTCACAGAGCTCCCTGGATGATCTTTATGGGGGTCACAGTCGGGCTCCCCACTGTTCAGGATTGGGGCGAGCAAACCGTCCCAGCCAGCAGACGTGGTGATCTGAAACAGGCAGATCATGCTGTTGCCAAACGTTTCAAAGTTGAACATGTCATCTATACCGGCTTCCCTCTTAACATAGGCAAAGTTGGACATGCCAAATATGGCATAGATGAACATGACCAGGAAGAGCAGCAGCCCAATGTTGAACAGAGCAGGAAGAGACATCATCAAAGCAAAAAGCAGAGTGCGGATTCCCTTGGCGCCTTTGATGAGGCGCAGGATTCGACCGATTCTGGCAAGTCGTACAACTCTGAACAAAGTGGGGGACACAAAGTGCTTCTCAATCACCTCAGCTAAGAACATACCTGTGAAACATAAGAATAAAATTAAGAAAGAAAGTTTTTAACACAGATGACTTTTTCCACAATGAAGTATGAAAAAAACCAAACTCTAGCTGTGGAATTAGTGGAAATTATAATTGGAGATCCAATTTTATCTGCTGTGGGTAATTTTAGATTTTTTTCCCCAGCACTCTTAGACCCAAATTAAAAAATCTCTAGAAGTACTACAACTAATACAGATTTATTAAGAAAGTTACTACTCTCAAGTATACTTTTCATTTCATAAATAATCAAGAGAAAATTAACTCCAGTTTGCACAACCTGTCAAAGATAAAGCATTAAATACACATCTAATTATATTTAATTTTGAATATAAGAATTTCTTACCTACTATTGAAAGAATAACAACCACAAAATCAAAAATATTCCAGCCAATGGTGAAGTAATAACAACGGAGTGAGAATATTTTGAAGACACATTCTCCAGTGAAAAGGACAACAAAGACCAAGTTAATCCAGTATAAAATATTTTGCATCATTTCACTCTGTTCATCTGTTTCTATCATCATTGTGACCATGTTGAGACAGATGAGAACCATAATGGTAATGTCAAATGCTTGTTTTGTTACAATATCAAACACCAGACCTTGCAATTTGTTCTGAGGGGAGAAAAAAAAAAAAGTGATAGTATTTCATATGTAATGAACATCCTTTTCCTCCTTCCTATTTCCTTCTTCCTCTCTCAAAATATACAACCAAGCAAAAAGCTGAAAAATCTAAGAAAAATTCTGTCCAGTAACTTCTTTATATGCCGGTTCTAAGTTTCCCCTCAAAACCCACAGGCTTGTATTTCTTCAGTCTTTGATTCTCTGCTTCCTCAGGCACAAAAACATGAGAGATTTTGCCTGCAGAACAGACATATGTATATGGTTCATTTCAGAATGAATGGATAACTTGAATTAGGCTTAAACCCTTTTAGAGTCAAGGGAGAAACTTTGATACTTGATGTAGTGCTGCCATTTCTTCCCAAATACAGATGATACAGAAATAGCACATGTTCTTACCACTGGCCGAGGTATAGGTTTTTGTGGTTTCTTGGATCCCAGCTTCTTCATTGCATTGTAATATTTCTTTTGTTCTTCTGTCATGAAAATGTCTTGACCTCCAAGGTAAAATAATAAAAAAAACCCCCAAAACGGATTACCACCAAGTTTTCATATCCACTAATTCACAGCATTGCAGAGCTTTGCTTTAATGAACCTTTTATTCGTTCTTATGCACTGTTACCAAAACACAGTAATTATTTCAACAATTGTTAAAATATCTGATGAGTCCTGAAGAAAAAAAAAATAAATTAAGGAACAAAGACCCCCCAAAATTTCTATGTATTTGTTATTTAAAAAAAATACATACCTGATTAATTCAATTATATAAGTATGAAAAAAACCCAACCTTTAAAATATACATTCTATAGATACTTAAAAATCTAGTATCATAAACTCCACATTGTAAATCAATCTACCAGAAATAAAAAACCTTCAAAGGTACAAAGATTCACTGCAAGGAGCTGTGCCTCAGGTAAAACATATGAGGAAAAAGATATTACTGATCTTACTTTTCAGCATGTACATTTTACCATTTGACTACAGGTATCTCAGTTAAGATGGTAATACTTCCACAGTGTATATGAGGCTTGATCATCCCCCTACATTGTGCAGAGATCATCAAAAAGCACGGGCATGAGGTTTCTTGCCTGAATAAGAGGACAGCAGTCTGAATAAAAAGGTATCTAGACTGCTATGTGCAACACACACGTGGAAACACTTGTCAGAAATGTACTGATAAGTAACTTGGTTTTTTTTTTTGCACTGGTGTGTTATTACAATCCAGGTATGCGTGATGTCAGAGTTACAGGTGATTCTGGGACTTTGTCCCACTGACTTTGTTACATGTAGGGTCAATCTTACAGAGAAAGCAATGATGAATCTGGATGAAGATGTGTTTGTCTCTTTCAGTTGTGTCTATATATAGACATGAATATTTAGAAGTCAAAAAATACCCTGTTTAGCATGTTCTCCTCGTAAGTCAAACATTTAAGTAAAATTTGCTTCTTAGAGAATAAGGGTTTCGGAACAACAAGAAATGAACTTGCTAATTATGGTGGAAATGTGATGTGACTGTCAGATCATCTTACCCAGTGGAAAATAAATAAATAAATAAGCTATAAAGGAACTGGCACTGAACTGGGGATTTCTTCTGCTGTCTCACTGATGTAATGGCTATCATGAGTGAACAAATGATCCTTGTCTCAGTGCACTGTCCACCGGGAGAATACAGGCCTCAAGACAAGATACCTTGGAGGATTGAAATGGTTAGGAAATTGACAGCTAGTAGAACATTTCTTCCCTCATGGGAATTAATGTAATGAAAGTAGGACACACAGAGGAACCACAGAAATGCACACAGTTTAACTACACAGGGACAGTATACTGCAACATTAGGTCTTTCCCCCATTCATATTCCAACAACACTGCCCAAAATGGAGCAATGTCAGTAATGTGAAGACAGAACAAAGACAAGAAGAATACTGCTGTGCAACCATGTCCCATGTGATCTGCACACTGCTATGAGCACAGGTACGTCTACAAATTCAAAAGACAGATGACTAATATTTGGTAGTTTGCTGCATGAAACTGAAGAATAGCATGTAGACAGAATTTTTCCCAGTCTAATTGCATCTCCAGTACTATACTTTCTTGGTGACAGTTACAACAGGTACAAATGTACATGGGGTGTATACCACACTGCCAGAAAAAGCTCTTTAGCAGGAAACCTTCTCTGCCTTCTCAGTCAGAGTCTAGTAGACAGTGAACTTAATAGAATTTATAATCACCTCAGTACTGAGTAAGCTCACTTTTTAACTTACTTATTTCCAAAAATGTCAATAAACTGATAACCTTAGTGTTGCTCTCCAAGGATGGGAAATGGAACCACCTTCCTCCTAAGCACTAGAAGCCTTTGAAGTTTATTTCCAGGGAGGTGCAAACAACTTGGAGGATGAAGGTGCCACCAGGTTTGGAACCAGAAACTCCTCCTTTCTATTATGTGCATCTGCACAAAACAGAGGATCTGAAGAAGCAATATATGAAGCTGCATACTCCAATCTAAAGTGGAAAGATTTACTGAAGTTTCCACTGCAGTAAGGCTAGCAAGATCTTTTCTCAGTACAATGAATCATTGACAAACTATCTAAAAATCACACATGCAGAAATTATGTACTGCCTTGTTATTACTTAGCTCCCTTAAAAAAAAAAAAAACAACAATATTCCAGTATGATTCTGCTCCAAATATGCACAGAAAAATAAGAGTATTATAGACCTTAGGCAGCATTTATAGTTTAAATAGCAAGTACAATTTAATTTGCCATCACAGTGTGCATTTTAAACTATCTAAATGCTTCTGGAGTTCTTGACACAATCCTGTGTTCACTTGAATAGTAGAAATAATTTTGGTTGAAAAGAAAAACTGCATCTTTTCAAGCATCACCAGTTTTCTTTCTCCTGTAAATTCACTACTAATTCAAGACAGTTTGCCAACTCTTTCTAATCTTAAGAGAACAGAGCAGCATTTCCAGCATTCAACTTGTCTGTATTAATCTCTGTGACTGAGAAGGCGTTTACAGTACTTCTATATGGTATCTCCTTATCAATTTTGATCTTTATAATTTTGCATATTCTCTTCTTTCCTGTCATTCATTTGCTTGACTTAAGTCATCTGCATTTTCACACAGCTTTGTCAAAGCACTGTAAGGGTAAGAAAAAACAAAGATGTGACTTTCTGATGTACAACATATGATTGGGCTGTGCAGGGATGTTGACAACACTCAGGCACTCAGTGTAACTTCAAATAAATTCAAATGCCTTAAAAAGAAAATACTATTATTTCATTATTTTGAATGAACAGAAATCTTAACAGCTGTTTTCTTTTTTTCTATTACTGTGAGAAGATTCAGACACTCATATTTATCCTCACATACATTTGCTGAGTGCTCAATAACAATGAAATGTTGTGAAAATGAAACATGTGATACTTATCTTCTTCTTCTGTTGGTTGAAATTATCTATGATGACACCAATGAATAAGTTTAGGGTGAAAAACGATCCAAAGATGATAAAGGCAACAAAGTAAATATACATGTACAGGCTGTCCTCATACTTGGGCTGTTTCTCTGCCTAGGTAGCACAGAAAAACAGCAATGCATCACAAATAACAGGTAAGACAAACCACAGTATACCAAGCAGGAACAGAAGTGGCATCCAGATGGACAGCAACTCCCTGTCAAGGGGGTAAACCTGACTGTTTTGAAGCTGACCCTACACTTGCCTGATATTTGAACTTGGAAAATCCATTTCATAAAGGTGTCTGTAATTGCACACACAGACCCTCTATTCCTCCCCTTTCTGTCTGTCCTCTTCAATGACATTTGACATTTCATGTAGGTACTACTGAATTTCACAGAACTTTGCAAATCTCAGAAGTCTCAAAAGCAGTTCAATCCCTACAGACTTTATACAAATCAGGAGTTGGATAGAGGAGAAATGCAAAGAAATATCAACATTAAAAGAAAAACAGAAAATTTAGGCAATTTATTTTTTGACATCATTGGAGTCTGCAGCTCTGGATTAGCTCTTGCAGGGATGCCACTTCACTTATCTGGGTTATTTTTGAAGACACAGGAAAAACTGTACAATGTCAGTGACATGAATTGATAGGAAACCAGATCTCATTAGTATAGAATTTTCAGATGACTTATTAAATGAGTAATACTTTATGTAGATCTATGGCCATAATTATTCTTACCTATTGAAAGTATATGCACTTTGTAGTGCACAGATTTATATAGGAAATTTACCAAGGTTTAACATTTTAATTTTCTGTATTTTAGTTAATTTCAACTGCCACTCCAGAAGCATTACATCAGTTGTATATTTGCCTTCACTCAGTAAATTTTATTTTTACTCAGTAGATTTTATATTGCACTCACTTCTGTAGAATCAACCGCAGCATACATGATGTCCGTCCATCCTTTAAATGTTGCCTAAAAGCAAAATGTATTGATATTTTCTATCAAAGCTCCAATTTTGAAAGCATTCTAAATGAAACAGTGTCTTCTGCAATGTATTTACACCCACAAAAATAAACAGAAATATTAAAAGTTTGGTAAGTTACAAGTGAAGCATTCACGGGAAGTACCGTACTGTGGAATACTTCTCCCTAATTCTTAAAACACTGAATAAACCTGTTTGAATGTCTCACTGCCTTATCATTAAAAAAAAAAAGACCAAACCAAAGCAGAATCTTATTTATATACAATATAAATCTATCTCTTTCAGTTAAAAAAACATTGCCCTTTGTCCTGCCACTATATGCCTTTGGGAAAAATTTTCTCTTAATCTTATATATCTCCGTTAAACATTGAAAGGACACAATAAGGTCTCCCTGGAGCCTTCTCTTCTGCAGGCTGAAAATCCTCTACTCAGTCACTTCTTCACAGGAAAGGTGTTCCAGTCCTCTGAGTTCTTTCCTGGCTGCCCTCTGGACCCAGTCTAAGAGGTCTGTATCTTCCTTGTACGGGTAAGGCCTCATAAGAATGGAGGTATGGGGAGAATCACCTCCCTTGTCTGTTGGCCACAGTTCTTGCTGTGCAGCCCAGGATATGACTGACTTGGCAATACTATCCTGTGCAATCACATGCAAGCACATACTGCCAGCTCATGGCCAGTTTTATTCCACCAGTATCTGCATGACCAGCTCTGGTCATCAAACTGACTCCTGGGAGCAACGATACTGAGCGCATACAAGGTGTGAACGGCGTGTTTACTGCAAACATTACAGAGGTGAACTCTGTATGCAAGATGTTACCAATGCCAAAAGCACTGCTGTTCTCTAAGCTGGTAATTTATGCCCAGTGCTATTTAGCAATAGCTACTGCTCCCTGAAGCAATCAGGTGACAGCCTGCTAGCACAACACTAACTGCTAAATACTACCAGTTGGAACTTTGTACAGACAGAGTAATTGCCAATTGCTTATGAGCACAAATAAGTTTGCACAAGCAGTTTGTCAAGTGAACTTGATTTTGAATATGTTTCTGTCTTATTGGCTCCAATTTACAAATGCTGCCTCTAAAAAAGGTTTGTGCTTAGAAATCTAACACTAGCAAATTCTGCAACTATTAATCGAGAGTTTAAAACCAAGTTAAAACTTTATCCTAAACAACTCACTTGGCAATAATAGACAGTGACTGGAGTATGGCTAGTAAGAATTTAATAAAAAAGAGAAAGAAGAGAGAGGGAAAAGAGAATTTGAAACCTTTTCCTAAATCAATAGTTCACTCTCTTCTTGTTTGAAGACCAAGGAGCCGCCCTAGCATGTACCTATTTGACTACCATGATAAAAATCCTAGTCAATATTCCTTAACGGATAAAGCAAATAAAAGGAAATTAAACTTAGCTCAATTTTTAACTAGATATTTGAACTAGACTCTGTATTTCTGTAGAACTTGAAAAGGTACTAGCATTTGGGTACCAAGGAACTCTATATCCATCAGGTAATATTAGATATTCCTCCTCTTCCAAAACGTCCAGAGAACGTATCAGATTTTCATCATAAGCAATATTAATTCGCTTCATATAACAGAATTATAAAATCAAATTCCATATCCACTCATATATTACAAAATAACACTGAAAATTATGGACTTAAATGTTACCACTGCAAAAATTAAAGCTGGAAAATTTATACACTTACCACCTGAAGCAGAGAAAGATAACCAATTGCAACATTATCAAAGTTTACTTTCACATTTTTCCACCGAGCATCTCCAGTAGTCATGTTAGTCATTTCACATGCACTTTTATTACTGACTTTCTCTGGTTTGAATGTCTCATGAGTTGTGGTGTTAACACAGTGATAGAACTTGCCAGCAAACAGATTTACTCCCATGATGCTGAAAACTAACCAGAATGTAAGACAAACCAGAAGCACGTTCATAATGGATGGGATTGCTCCAGTAAGAGCATTTACAACCACCTAGGAAATAAACATAGAAAAAAAAAATTAAAAAAACCCAGAACCAAACAAACAATAAGGATTAATTTTTTTCAATCCAGAAAAAGGTTTAATGTAAAACATTACATTACATGGAAGTAGTGGAAATAGAAAAGGAATAATGCAGATAATAAAATCAAACATGCTACTGTCAGCCTTGAAAAAAGACATGTGATTCAGAGTTCCTCCATGATTTTATAATTAGGTGTATTTTTATGGATTTGTTTTACACATTATTTCTTTTTTTTTTTTTCTTACCTTCATGCCTTCAAACCGTGACAAAGCTCTCAGAGGTCTCAAAGCTCTCAGTGTTCGGAGGGATTTAATGGCACTAAGTTCTGAGAAACCAAGGGCAGTAGCTACTAAGCTAACCAATGAGACCTACAGGGGAAAAAACAAAAAAGCTTTTTTTTCCCCCCCTCTTTTTTAGTAGCTTCACAAAGCAAATACATCAAGGGTGAAAAACTTTGATCTGGATATTAGGAAAAAAAGTTTACAAGGTCCCTAATCTTCCAGCAAGACTAAATAAAAAAGGAACAAAACCTGAAAAAAAATATCTACAATATTGCATGTAAATTTCAGAACAGTTTAAACAAAAAAGATACCTTAATCCCTGGAATTTTCATCAGAGTCCTAGTTAGGAGAATGCATATCATACTTGTGGAAAATGAAGGGCAATTTGGATAAAAAGTATTTGAATAAATACTCAGCTTCCCAATAAACTCAGTCAATGCCTGAAATGTATTGAAAATCCAATCCCACTCTACATGACAAAACTAGGCAATGCTTTACTACAGTAATACATATTACAATACTAGACTCCAAATACCATTCAATTAACAGTTTTCTCCTGTCCATTTGTTGAATTTCCACTCCAGTGTCTATGCAAAGAGAAAGAACTCCTTTAAACAAACACATCGTGCAGTGCCACTAAATTAATTTCTTTGGAGTTGCAACTTTAACAGTTATTGTTGAAAAACAATGCTCCCCTGCAGTTCTTTGCCAGTGACTCATTAAGCCCGGGATCAGCCTTCCTGCTGTCCTACCCCATGTGCTCACTAAAATGTCCCTTTTCTATCTGTGCGTGTTTCCTCCTTGTTCTCTGTCGCCATATCCAGAGACTGAAGTCAAACCAGTTGATAGCCCTCACTCACCAGCTGGAACCCAGAGCAGCAAAGCTCAGAACACATGGAGTCAATGATGGCATAAAGGCAGATTTAGTTACTCACTGAATAATTACAGGGGAATCTTATTTGCCAGTATTTTTTTTTCTTTTAAGCCAAATTTATACTATCCTCTGTATATATATCAGATTGGAGTTACATAAAAGGACCTGCCTAAACAACAAAAATAGACTACCTAAAAAGTATAGTACCTACATCAACAATCAGGAAGTCCAGCCAGCACCAAGCACTAGTGAAGTAAGTCTGAAAACCATAGGCCACCCATTTTAGTACCATTTCCAGAATAAAGACATAAGTAAAGATTTTATCAGCATAGTCCAGTACGGTTTTTATAGTCTTGCGCCGGTCAATATTTATATCTTCAAAAGCCTGTGAAGAACAGGTTATATATGTCAGATATCCAAAAGTCTTCGAAAATTACAAATTAAGTCAGAACGGAATTAAAACAGCAAAGTAGAATCACTTTCAACTTCAGATGTTTTATCTGAAAAACGTATATAAGCAGAAACTACAATCACATTCTTACTGAGTTCTAGATTTTATCATTGTCTGATAATGGAATTACAATATAATGTCTGTAGTTGCCAAGGAGGTTTTTAGAAATTTCAGTAATACTCAACCCAGAACTACAATTTGTCACCCTGAAAAGCCCAGTTAAGCTCAGTCAGGAAGCAGTCTCATTATTACATTAACTTCAATTACCAAAAGAGAACAATGACCTAGAGACATCAGATATTATGTTGCTGATGATCTTTGTGCAATTTCAGTATAGGGTGCTGATGGCAAGGTTTTTAGTGGGAAAGTTGTAGGTGTGGCCACTGTGAGAAGAGACCAGGGGGCTGCTTTGTGCTGACTCTGACATGGACTCAACACTGGAAGCAGCTGAGCCCAACAGCAAAGCTGGTGGTGCCTCTGGGAAAACATATTTAAGAGAAGGTAAAATACCTATGGCAGTATGAGGAGTGAAGGAAAACGTGAGAGAAAGTACCCTGCAAACACCCAGGTCAGACAAGGAGGGATGTGGTGCTTTAGGTGTTGGAGCCAAGATAACGACAGTATATACCAATCTTGTGTCAAGCATGAACCCAAGCTGTGTGAAGGACTTAATGTCACTAAGAATAGTATAAAGGAATTCAAGAATTCCTATGTAACAGTCTAGAAATACTTAAATTAAAACAATAGCAAAAAGTTAACTGAGAGCATGATGAATTCAGAATCTATACTGCTTTTGGGGGTAATTTTAATTTGAAGTAGAATAATTTCTTCATTTATTACATACAATCCCTTTTTCATTATTATAATTTCTTAAGATTTTTAGCATAATCCTTTTCATAAACACACACATCACCTCGTATTCATCAAAAATTCACCCACAAAATTTTAAGGACTTAATTTAAACGTAATACTTGAAAGGATCTGAGAATTCAGTTCCAAGTTAGCTTTCAAGACAACTTTGTATTTTTTTCTTAATGAACATATATGTGTTACAAAAACACATTTCTGTAGGTACTGTTCCTATGGGTGCAAGCTCTACTTACCAGAGCACCACTGCTGAGAAGAATCATGAAGACAATGAATGTTTCAAACCAGTTGTGTTCTACTATCTTGTAACAGGTTTTTCGCAGGTTCCACCAGATTCTTCCTCTCGTGCTTTCCTTACTGCCTTTACAGCACTTAAACTTGCGTATACAGCCTAACAGTACAAAATCCAACAAATTGTTACATGGTCAGACTTTTATTGTCCTGAAAAATCAAATGATTCTTAATTAGCTCCTGTTTTGTGGAATTCAAATTACTTGAATGTGGGCTTCAAATTACTGCATGCCACTTAAAGCATCCTTATCTTCTCAAGTTTATACTTTGGATGTTGCATCAAGCTTATAACAAAAGAGAGTAATCTGAGATAATTTTCATTTACAAGCACATTTAAAAAACATTTTTCAATTTATAGACAGATAATAAAGAAATGTGAGAATTGTCAGGGAGCAGAAACAAAGAGCATACACAGCAACTTTCACATGAACTAGTTCAAAAGTACACAAGCTTCTTTTAAAAGAAATTTTGCTTCTCAGCTAAGGTTCAAATAAATCACAGACATATACACTATTCTATTATACCAAGGAACAATCACTGCTTGAAGGGCTAAGGGCACCTCTTTCATGACACAAACAAATGGTTTCACTGGAGATTGTGAGAGCTTTTCCATCTGATACAGATTTGTGGCAACCATCCCCACAATTTTACCTTACCTTGCAGAGTTCCCTACCTTACCAGGGGGCCTCAAGGTATCATTTTTAATGAATATCAGTATCTGCTTAGCCAATAGTAGCCTTCTTCATTCTTTAAAAACTATTAATAATGTAGAAACATAACCAAGATGAAATTATTTTAATGGGTTCCAAAGGCATTTTGGGTTTTCTGTGAGTGTCATTAAGTTCATATGTTACAAGTGAGTTATGCTGTGTTTAACCACCTCATGTAAATCAGCTACCACTGTGAAGAACATGGTTAACCTCACCTTCAACTAGTCAAAATGCTTACATCATGAAAAAATTAATCTTATGCCAAGGACTGATAGATATCACATAAGGATGAATTGTAATATAATGTTAAATTATTTGAGAAACGTACTTTTTTTATTATTAAAAGCTTGATATAGTCAATATGACCACACATTTTTGCTTTTTTAAAAATGAGTAAAATAATACTTCAAAGGACAAGATTCCTAGCCTAAATCAAAAATGTCTTCAAAACGGTAAATCAAAAAGTATGGACAGGAAAGTTAAACCTGGAACATATTTTGTTTTGAATGTCAAGATAATAACTCCATTGTTTGTGCCAAACTTTCCAAGATCCGAATCAACCCCTGCATTGCTATCTAGCACTAGGAAGTGACCATGAGTAATCACAGGATTCTGGTTTAAGTTTCTCAGTGGCGTGAACCTGGGAGGGCTTGGTCTTACTGACAATGTAATTCAAATCAACAGAAATACTGATGGCTGATAAACTGTACTTAGTGATTATATTAAAATATCATAAATGATCACATACACACATATTTAACTTTGCATCACACAAACAGCTCCGTGGACTTCAGAATATCTACAAAAGGCAAAATTAAACACACCCCAAGCCTAGACAAACCAGGATCCAGGGCTACTGTAGCCAATGGCTTCCTTGAACTGCCAGTTTGTTGCAAATAAGCAAAATGTAATTTCTAACCCCAAATTTTATTTCCATACCTTCTGTAAAGCATGCCTGTAGTTCTGACGCTTTTGCTGGTTCAGTTTCAGATTTTTCTTCTCCAAAGGCAGATAAATTAACTGTACTTCCTTCAGAGGAGCTGGAAAAATTTAGCTTCTGAAAATAAAATTCAGGAATGTTTTTACTTTACTGGTATTTACATTTTTAGAACGGTAATTAACTTTAAGCATGCAACACTGTGTGACAGTAATAATAAGAACAATATTTGTCACCAGAAATACACACAAACACCCACAGGTAACAGTCAATGCTGTTGAAATGTGCATAAATCATCTACTTTCCACCTAGATATTGCAAGACATCATGTAATCTTTCATGGAATTTCAGAATTTCTAGTCTAAATATAGTGCAGTGTTATCATTCATCACAGTTAACCATTACCAGGTTGGTTTGCTGATACATATTCCATTTATTTTGTTTTCTACTATTACTTTTCTTATACATTTCAACTGGCATTAATTTGCATTCTTTTTTGCCAATGCACATATGTAGAACATTGTGCATTCTGAAACTACCCATTACTCTGGTACACATACCTGTACAGTCAACATCCAGAAAGACATTATTATTTTGTTTTGTTTGAATCATTAAAATGACAAAAGGAATTAGGAAAACAAAACCAAACCAAAACCAAAACAACTCAGAAAAATCAAGTCTTAATTTATTTTTTATTTTGTCATCTGCCTGTGTATTGCAAAGTCCATAGTCTGGAGATTTTACAGGAAGATGTGTTGTCCTGTACACTTAATCTCAAGTATGCGTACCAAACTAAGTCAAAGTAGTTTTGGTCACAGCATTCTCTGACATTTTACAATGTTATTATCAAGAAGTATAAAACATCAGTAATGAAGTCACACAAGTAAATGTCTGCAGGGAATGATGTAAGCACACTTTATAAAGCAACCTTGGTTTTGTCAAATCAACACCATTTTCAATAATTTAGCTAGACTTGTATGATTAAAAGATATTTAAGATACAAAGGCAGACAAGTTACTACCCAATCAAGTTATAGTTACACATCAACTGTGAAATGTGAAAGGACAAAATTATTTTCAGTATTAAACAATTTTTTTATGTTTTTGAAAGGCAGGGACAATACAGTAAGTAACTCAGTATTCTGCATTTACTTTTATTACAAATGGGTTTTGTTATATTGCCTACTTTGCTGCTACTTTACAAACTGATTATCTGGAATAGAACCCTCATATTACTCGTGTTTACTGTAAACATGTCTTGTCATTTTTAGTAGCACTAATTTTAAAATATTTACAGCAAACAAATTTTCCTATCATTTATTTCCTATCATTCATCATTAAATCATTAATTAATTAAACCTGAGGATAGTAATATATGCCCTCCATAATTTTATTAAGATGCTGCTTTCATCATTCCATGACATATATATTGCAAAATGTTGCAGCGGTGGTGGGTAAACTGAAATTCTTAATTGAATCCAATTATGAATTTTTAAAAACAATTTTTTTTAAGAGTAAGGAAGACTCGTGTCATATTGCTAATATAAATTAAAGCCAATGTGAAGTACCCTAAGTAATTTCAGCTGTAAGCTTAGTACACTAGCTGAGCAGATGACATGAATTCAACTGAAAGAATATGAGACAAACAACCATAAACACAAAAGGAACTGAAAAGAATCAATGTGTTTAGAACATGAAGTTATATACCTCCTCTAAGTCATGAGAGAAGAATCAGGGATTCACGATTTTTTAAAATACAGTTTTAATTAAGAAAGGCAATTTTCTTGACTCTAGAAATCAAATTAGAGGTTCCATGAACTATTTTGATATAAACCAGGTAGTGTGATTCACTCTTCCTTCTATGGAGAGTGTAGGATATAACCCTACTGCTTGAAGAGTTACAGGTTTAATTGAACACTGGTTCTCTTTTTTATGTGGGGTGCCCATATTTGTCACTAAGATGCAGGTACCAAACAACAAAAACACCAACAAAAAGAGATCGTAAAAACAGTATGCATAGAAGAGTTTCCTGTTCTAATTAAAAACTAGAAAGCTGGTTTCTCTGCTATTTATAAGGTTTGCAGAAATCTAAGTGATTTTGGGAATCACTCCAGAAAGGAGATTTTTAGAAAAGACAGAAGTGTTCACGCTTCACCTTTGAGGACACTGCACTGCTGCTCAAAGTTTACCAAGGAGGTAAGAAGGCCACATTGTATACACACCAAGCACTGGACTGAATGGATCAACTGACCTACTCAAAAGTTGCTTAGTGCCCTTGACATTTGCAAATCAACACTAAATCATTTTTTTAGAGAAAATTTCCTCATTATAATATGCTTTTTCTTTTACACTGTTGGCAGTGAAAAGCTATTCAGATTTCGAACACGTGAGTTTTTTTCAATATAAATATCTCCTGTACTTTTATAAGGTCAACATTTGATGCTTATGATCTTTCTTTTTTCAAGGATTCAAGGTATAAAGGCACAAATATTTGTAAGAATAATGCTACTACCACAAATAGTTCCACTGAAGTGACTGAAGTCACTTAGGATTGCTTGAAGTAATTAGTAGAGAGTCAATCTTTAGTTAGCATTACCTTTAAAATAATAAATGAAAGTGAAGTCAGAATTTCAGATAATGACTTCAAAGAAAACTCCATAAAAAGAGCTAATAATAAGTAGCCACAGAATGTTCACACGATGCACATGTGAAATGTCACTGAAATCCTAAAGGAAGATCCGGTATGTTTCGCAGCCTCTCAAGCAAGAGCAAACATACCAGCAATACACCTGTTAAGAGGAGAAATAAAAGGGAAACACTGTCTCATCTAATTTAAAAAAACCCAAACCAAAACAAACTCACAGGATGACTGTGTTGCATACTCTCATATTTTCATTTACTAAGTAAGTCTCTTTCTTTTTAAGACCACCAAGTCTCTTTTTGCTGGAGAAGTAAAGAACTACAGTAAAATGTGAAAGACAATTGCTGATAACAGTTCTTTGGAGAGTATGTTTAGGAACCTCCTGGAAAAGAGGATCTAAAAATATTACTATGTAGAAACACAACAGAAAGCCTTAGCACACCTGTGTTGCATCACTTAATATTCCATCCACTGGCTATCTGCCCAGTTAATCAGATCTATTTCTAATGGGAAATACTCTTCAGTTAAATAAAAAATTCTCATTTTTCCATCTAGTGTCAACTTAATTAAACAACAAAAAGGACACAAAGTACATGGTTTGTAATCATCATTTCGACTTATGACTGAGTATGGTATTCTAGTATATACTACAGTATTTACTAGGATCTTTTTCTGAAAGAAAAAAAGTAACCTTATCTACATACAAAGCTTGCACATTATTCACCTTTTAAAGAAACCAAAAGACACTCTATAAAAAATACTTGCTTTTTTTTCAACTAACTAAACTCAAAACCTACTTCTCCTGCTTTGTAACTTAGGAAAAAATTGGCATGTGTATCTATTAAAAAAAACCACCATCTTATTATGCAAGGAAGGGTAAGTAAAACTGACATCCAAATGAAGAAGATTCATATATTTTCAAGTCAAATGATTACAAGCTCTTGGTTTACTGGTTTGTTTACTGCTCTGCACTTGTCCAGATTTATGACAGCAGAAGCTTGAAGCAGGAGCAGTGGCACACAAACAATATCCATCAAATGAGACTAATCCTCCCATACTTGGGACCACTAGGACGGGATACTATCACATTCTACTTTCCCCATTTAGGTGCCTTTTCTAATATGATTTGGAGAAATTCTTAGAAAGATATTTTTACATTCCTTCCTTCTGAACAGCTTATAGGACCCCTTTGGACAAAAACCGTGAGGCTTAAATATTTCCAATATATAAAACAGTTCAAAAGAATCCATGAAAGATAGTGCAGGATTCCACAACAAAGTCACATTTGGAAAAGGAATACCTCAATGACCCCAAAATGACAAAGAGAGGAAGTGCCCAACTATGCAGAAGAGATCATCAGGAATAAGAAATGCATAGCTTGGTACAATTAAGGTCTGTTTTACAGTTCTGGAGTTCCTGAATTTAGAAGTTTGGTAGTGCACTAGTTCCTATTTTGCCTTTTTAACAATTGTCTTAATTTTACTCTTACTCTGGATTTTCCTATTTTTACATGTCTTTCTTGTTTGAACTTCCTTATTTATGTAATTTCAAAACATCCAGATATATTTAGACACCTACACAGAAACTTATGTAGAATTTTTGATTGAAATTTTGCTTTATAAAAATTAAGCAATTGGATTAAATTCACAAAGAAATAATTACTGATGATGAAGAACAAAACTTACATAAATGATGCCTTAACTTTCAATCTTACATATACAAACTTCACGACTAGAGTATAATTAAGTCATTAATCCATATTCAAAGAACTATGTATAAAAAATGCTTGATTGTTTCTAGGAGTGTATCTTTCATCCTGTATTTTAGATTCTCTTATATGAGAAAACTGGAATGTAAATTATAAAAACATTGTGAACAAACACAAAACAATTTATATCAAAGATATAAACATTTTAGCATACAAGTAACTGTATGTATGTAATATTGCAGAGGTATTGGTCAAATGAACATGATCAGAAAATGTTCATAATTACATGACAGCTAAAAACATGGTACAACAGATGAACAGAAAACATCAAGTGAGGACTACCTTTTCATTTTCATAAAGTCATAGGTTGTGAACCTCTTTTAACCTTGAAAAATCTTGATGCTTAATAATTCAGTTAACAGTAATAAAACCCTACAAAGCATGCAGGTTATGCCACAGAAGTAGTACAGAAAATACCAAAGATGTAACAAGGAGAGAGGAACATGTTGGCGTTGCCTCAGTCATGCTGTGATGTGACTCATGGGGCTCACTTACAGAGCGGCTGGGTATGTTTCCACTACATTGCAACATATGGGGAAAAATATATTGTAGCTGAGTAGCATGCAGGCCAATCAATCTCAAAAGTGATCAGATATGTACAATTTGTTTAGGTAACCTGTGCAAACATGCTGGCACGATGCTCTGCCTGGTTAAAAAGCACCAGATCTGCTTTCTTGACTGATCCAACTTGATTTTACTCCTGTGAGAAGTAAGAATGGGACGCAATGAAGTTAAAACACGGTACCCTTTAGGTTGGTTGAGCTCTGGAAACAGAAGTGGGGATTCCTACTGACTTAAAAATGTGTTTTCAAGATACAACACACATTTGCAACATGTAACATTAATAGCTGTAGATTAGAGCTTTAAGCATACCCAAAGATACAACAAAAGAGGTAAGATTAGCAGGTTATCTGAAGTTCATAGATGTATACAGGACTTGGGCCTGAACAGAAAAAAACACCCCACAAACAAAAAAATCAAACCACCACCAAAAATTCCTTCACCCATAAATTCTCCTCCTCCAAAAAAAAGGCCCCCAAACAAAAAAGACAGACAGATACCCCCACACTGTGTATATTAAAGATTTAAGCATCTTAAAATAGTAGTAACTAGACCTTTAAAAGGACAGAAGTTTATTTCTCCTTGCATTTCATTTTCAAGGTTATTCCTGTGTTCACTAGGTGCTAAATATGCATCTAGAATACACTTTCAGAAAGAAGCTGCAGGCAAAAAAGCCACAAAAAGTAAATCATACCATGTGAACCATGAAAACGTCTGCATAAGCAATTTTTCCCCACAATCGCTATTTTAACTGCATGACTTTAAAAAAACAGTTTCAAACAGTTTAAGGTGCGTTATGGATTGCAGCAGACAGAGCAATCAAATCCAAAATCCCATGCCTAACAATAAACCTGCAATTTCCTCTAGTATCTCACACCTATCTCTTATTAGTCTTCTGGTATAAATCTAATCTCACTTCTCACTCAAAGGCTCGTCAGATAACGTAGCGAACCTGATAACTCCAATATAAACTGCTCCCATTTAAGGAAAAGTCTGAAAGGAAGAGCTGAAATAATCTACAAAACAAGACAATTTACTTGCTGACTGAACTAGTTTACATGAAATAATTTTTTATTGTTAGTTTATGTATCTCTATGGTTGTCCTTCAACTATGGCAATCCTCAGCCTCTTTTCCAAATTCGAGTGTCTTAAAACTAATACTACATAATAGTATCATATAAACAGCTAATGCTTATGTTTCATCTTGAACATCAGAGGTGAGAAGACACAGATTTTGTCACCCAATACTTGAATACAAAATAATGAAGAACCAGGTGTCTTCAATTGAAGAACAATTTCCACAGAAGAGTTAGATTTAGCACAGTTATCAGAGCAAGAGTCTATTACCTGGATTCATCAAATATTCCCTGCACAAAACCAAATTTTATTAAAACACTAAGAAGTCCAGCATCCTTTGGTCTGATTTTTAAATAAGTTATGAATATTATTTGCTTTGCTTTAAGGAGGCCTCTTAGTAATCTATGGTCTTCTCAACTGAGTGGCCAACATAATATATGAAGAAGCAGAATCTACAAAAAGTAGATGGAATAAATCAAGCGTCAGGAAATAAGCTGCTGAAATACCAAAAATAAGTGTAATACTACTGAACACTGCACTCTACAATAAAAGAAACACCTAAAGAGTATCTTATTACACCTTCCTAAATTTAATTTCACTTTTCTAGAACAAACTTAATTTCTACAATTCGGAAATAATATGGGCAAACTAATTACCAATTCAAACTAAAACAACTAAAATCTAAAAAGCTGACAACCAATCAAACCCCCGACCCCAAACCAATCACCAGAATCCCCTAAGAAACAACAAACAAAACCCCCAAAAAAATCCCAAACAACCCAGGCTGGAGTACAGCTTTCTGCACAATCTGTGATACTCTATCAATGCCCTCGTGTCTTCAGGTGCCAGGGGTGTTGATACCAGACACTGACTGCAATCTGAACTTTCACAGTAATTCTATTTTTTCTTATCAGTTTTTAATTGATGTATTCACCTTATAACACTGGCATTGTTCCCTTGGCTCTTCCTCATCATTTTAACTTCAGGACTTGAAAACTATTGTTATTGCTCTCATTAGCCTGAGTTAGCACCTCTGTTAAGTTTACCCAGGAAAAGTGATGTTGATTTTTCTAAAATGGTATTAATATTCCTTATTAATATATTTTCCAGTATTTTTAAATAGCAGTTTATTTTCATCCTTACTTCACAGAAATATTACAGTTACATAAAAATCTTTTAACCTTTTATGCTCTCTCTCTCTCTCTCTATATATATATACTAATTTATTTAACAATTTGGAAGAGACCGTTTTTTCAAAAACCTTTTTATAAATGTTCATAGTTCTGCCTGGATTTCCTACTCTCTTAAGCTCCACTTGCCAACTTCAGTTCATTCACTCTCAGTACACTCCAACAATTTCAAATTACACTTTTTTCCATTTCTAAGCAGGAAGTATCATAAAAAGAAACAATACAATTGGTATAAAACACTCATACAAAATATAAAACACTTAAATTTTACCTCCTTGCTTTCATCCAAATCTGAGTCACTGCTAAACTCTTCCATATTTAGATGTTCAAAATCAGATTCTCCAAGAGCTATTGGTACTGTAACAGTAAGGCTTGGGTTGTTTATGAAAGATGTATAATCATTGCCACTTATAACAGTGGCCATTCCATTCTCACTTTTCGTATCTATCCTTAGTTCAGTGATGGTACAGTTGGAAATGTAGTTGTCTCTCCCATCATTCAACTGATTTGTTGCTGTTCTTTGATTTACAACAGCTTGTTGTCCCACACAAGACTTTTGGACACATTCACCTGCTTTTTTCTTCAGATAATTTATTGCCTTCTGAATTCGTGCAACAGCAGTCTGCAAGTTGTTAATTTCATTATCATCGTCTGTAGCAGCAAGGTTGTCTGAACTGAAAGAACTTAGCAGCAAGGCCAGAAACAGGTTCAATACCTAATTAAAAAAAAAAAAAAAAGACAGCAGAGGTGAATTCCTTCAGTTTTCATTCACGCGCTTCTTAAGAACCCACCATGAACAGGCTTCATGTTTTCCTGCACAATGTAAGATTACGGAAATTCCACAGAAAATAAAATGCAAATGCAATTTAAGCACAACACCATCCCTACTTATTTAACACCCAGGTTATCCTCTGAGCCAAGGATTCTATAGAGTATCAGAAATCTAACAAATAGAAAGGTCTGTCTCAGAATTGATACCAGTAACAAATTCAAAATCATAAAAAAATATTTAAAACCCACATTTAATAATGCTTAGAAAAATAATTAGTGGCTCTGTTACCATGCTTTTTCTGAATGAATTCTAAAATTATTGTGGCTACATACCACCAGGTTTCCAATCACCATGACCATCATGAAGACAGTAAGACACATGGCTTGGTCAGCAACCTCCATGCAGTCCCACATCGTTTGTATCCATTCTCCACACAGCACTCGGAATACAATCAGGAAAGAGTGGAAAAAGTCATTCATGTGCCAGCGTGGAAGTTCACAGTCACTGGAGATCTTGCAGACACATTCCTGGTAGCTTTTCCCAAAGAGCTGCATCCCAACCACAGCGAAAATGAACACAATGATGGCCAGCACCAGGGTCAGATTCCCCAGAGCCCCCACTGAGTTGCCAATAATCTTAATCAGCATATTTAGAGTCGGCCAAGATTTTGCCAATTTGAAAACTCTCAACTGAAAAACAAAAACACAGAGGCATTATTTTCAGTAGCTACAAAAATGCTACAGAAATAGCAACATATTATAAACTAGCGACTCAGCAATAGCAAAAAGAAACTTCAACATGATTCCAACAACCATAACTTACATAGAGCCAGGAGTTTCATAAAATCCACATTTTAAAAAGTTAATAAATTTTAGACTGTGCTTCTTTTTGACGTAGCATATGTGTACTCTTTTCCACATGAAAGAAATAGAACCTATTTAGACAGTGAATTCTGAATATGGCGCACATCTCAACTGTTATGTGCAGAAACAAATTTAAAAAATAATCAAGCTCAACAGAACAGTACTGATGAAAAATAAAGAATTCTGAACTCCTCAACGAATGGGGTCTTCCAAAAGAACATTACCGCCAATAAATTAAAAAAGGATTGGACAGACCCACAGTCCGGAAATAAAAGCAAAGCACATTATGCAAGTCAAACATTTCAACTTATGAAGGGGAAGAAATGCAATTCATACTCTTTCTTAACCATAACACAGTCAAAACACAAATGGGTTAAATATTTTTTGTTTTCAGATAAAAGAAAAATAGAAATTCAAAATGGAAATAGAACACAGGGAAAGTATGTCTCACATAATTTTTAATTTTTAATTTTTTTTTTTTTTTTTTTTGTGAAGGGAAAAAGACAAATCTATCTTTCTGGATTTGTTTACAACCATGAATTTTATAATTCCTATATTTTAAAAGAATACCTCTAGCCTTTTTGCTATTTCCATATATGGAAGTCAACAAGACTACAAATGTTTTATTTATTTATACCTTTCAATAATACAGAAAAAATTTCATACATTTCACTGAGCTTTACCCACTCATGTTAAAATAATTATAATAAAATTACAACTCTCTCCCCCTTGAAAGAATATTTAGTTGCTTCTGAACCATAAAAGGGCACACAGTATTTAATGATAACATAAATAATTTTGTAAAACAGGCTAGCAGAGTTATACTGTAAGCCTTAGTAACAACTACACATAATACTACAAAGTGTTTTATTTGTATGAGTACAGTTGAAATACAAATATAATTTACTAATTAACGCAGTTATGTTATTTACCAATCTGAACGATCGGAGAACGGATAATCCATCCACATTTGACAGAAAGAGCTCCACCAAACTAAGGGTAACTATAAAACTATCAAAAATATTCCAGCCAGCTTGGAAATAATAAAAAGGATGCATGGCAATTATCTTGAGAACCATTTCTGCTGCAAAAATTCCAGTAAAAACCTGAAGAAAGAATGTTTACCGTTACTTTACAGGTAAATACTAATAAATTGAACCAGCAGATAAGAAGAACTTAAATAAGCAGTAGCATCCCTCTTACAGCAGGACGTCAGTAAGGAAAATTATCACAAGCTGAACTCCACAGAGAAGGTAAGTGGCAACACCAAAATGAGCTACAGCAGAAACGTGTAACTTCAGCTAAACCCAAGACATGTTTAGTGACTACTGAAGAATAAACTACTCCTAACAGGCCTCCAGTTTGCTCCTCATACCTGCTGGCCACCTCATTACAGGAACTTTTCCTGGCAAGATAGTAACAGTTGCTCTTGACACAATGGAAGTGCTTTAACAAAGGTGTGTGGAAAAATCCGAATTGGAGTGATGTGCTATTAATGCAGTCTATATAGGAACTCAGAGATAAGTGTATCTTCTCTCTGTATCTGCCAAAAAAAAGGTCCATTGTGGCAAGGGTCATGCTTGAAGTGAAACTCCTTTTTGACTCTGAGTGCCTCTGATGTAGCAGAGGGCAAACACCTCTGAAATAATTTCATTGTATTGTAGATGTATGATCACCAGTATCTACAAAACTGCATAAATTACTATCTTTTACTAGAGAGATGAATAACCTTGAAAAAAATCAGGAGCATTCTTTAAAAGGTAGTGCTGCACAGTTCGAAAAGCAAAAAAGCAACTGCTGAAACTACATCAGTGTTGTAGGGACATTTTGGCTGACTGGGAGCACACACAACAGAAACACACACACCTCAAAATGAGATTAATATTAAGGTGCTTCAATACCTAGAAAGGGAAAAAATGGTAGTTTTCTGGGTAAACACACAGGCATGACCAGAAAACCTCAGCAAACCCAACCTACAGGCTGTATCCACTAGGGAACAAAACCCAATTGTATCAAGATACTCTTACAAGTCACAAATTCTTTGCCTTCCAGATTGTTATGGACCAATCAAATAAATATTCTTCATGAAAGTACAAAATCAACAAACAAAAATAGCAGTGAAAAATAACAATCCAAAATAGCATTCAACTCTTCTTGTGTTATCAATAGTACCTACAGTTAAAAGAATCTAATTTGGTTCCCTTTTTTTTATTTATTTTTTTAAATACTGAACAAAAACAAGACAGATTTCTTTCAGTTTTATGTCATTCAAACTCTGGTTGTTGAAAACTCTATTTGAAGAAATTTTAATACAGAAATCAAACCGTTACATACAACATAAGTGGTATTACTAGACTACTTTTAGTACAATAAAACTTTCAACATTTATTTTATGGGGCAATAATAAAAATAAAAGCAATTCTATTTCAATGAGAAACCAAGTTCCAATTTTATCAAATTATATAGATTGAAGAACTTACCTGATTTCCTATTTTAAGTACATTCTCAAAGTCTTTAGTCATTGGATAATGTTCCATGGCCATAAACAGAGTGTTTAAAACTATGCAAACAGTGATAGCCAGATCAACAAGTGGATCCATTACAATAAATTCAACTATACTCTTTACTTTTAACCAGGGCTCACAACAATCCCAAATTAAGAAAGTGTGAGCAAACTTGCTCCAGTGAGGTGGACATTTCTGCCTGGATTCTTCAAGTTCTGGGGAAAAAAAGAAACTCATGGTGAACAAGTTTTGGAGAAAGTGAAGATAATTTTTTTCTTTTTTAAGTTTTAATTTTTATACCTGGAACCACTAAGGATGCTTGGAGGCACCTCCTCAGATTTCTAGGACTTTAACTTATTGTTTTCTGGCTAAAAAGGTTTTGGAAGACTAAAAGAAAAACCTCAAGAGTTTTGAGCTGATAGCTGAAAACTTGTCTGTTTTTAATATCATACAGTCTTGTTTCGAAAAAACCCAAAACCAACATAAAACCCCCTGCGTTTATGTTTAGGGATTTTTTTTTTTTTTCAGTAAAGCTTTCAACTTCACAGTCCTCTCAGATGTCTAATTATTTATTTTCAGAAAAAAATAAGATTAATTTCCCCTTAAATAGGTTTTGAAAATTCTTCAAGGGTTTTTCAACATTTTCACTAGTAATCATTCCATGTAATCCTACTAAAAATTTCCTTCTCCTTATTAACTAAGGCCTGGCTTTTAATTTGCTGTAATATTTTTACAGCATAGTTAGGGAGAAAATTATCACAAGACATTTCTTCCAATAACTGCATTGCTAAACATGACTAGCGAGTGTAAAACACACATTATCTATTTGAATTACAATGTGTCTTTGCTTTAGCCTGCTTATCAGATTCCTTCCCTTTTTCATTATGTACTTTTTTT